>JBAMCI010000206.1:6590000-6822500 GCA_037075265.1 Drosophila nigricruria | reverse complement strand
CTACTAACACACAGGCGATATATATATGTATATATATATATTGTTTTAAGCATTAGCTCTTCGGATCTTCGTTGTTGTGCGCACCCGAAATGAATAGAAATTTCTCTATATATAATTTTTGCTCTTTTATTATAATTTTATCTTCTCCTTCGCTTTTATCTTAATAAATGTTGGAAAAATGTGTGTGTGTGTTGAACGGCCAAATCGACCTTTTCTTTATTATATTTTTTATATATTTTTTGTATGATGAGTAGAAATCTGAACAAACGCCTTAAGAGCTCTACTTTAATCACTGATCCAAAATCTAATGTAATTTTTTAGTCACAGTTATATAAAAACAAGAAACAAAAAAGAGAAAAAAAAAACAAAATAATGAAAATGAAAAACTTGTATGAAATATTTATATATACACAACTTTGAAATTTAAGGCAGAAGACAAAAAAAAAACAAAAAAACTAAATATTATATTTTCGAGCATTTTTTCAATGTGTATTTGTATGCGTGTGCGTGTGTGTGAGTGTGAGTGAGTGCGCGTGTTAAGAAAAAAGTATTAAAAAATAATAATAAAAAACAAAAATTAGATATAAATCTAAAAAAAAAAAAACAAGATTGATGTAGAATCATGTTAAATGATCAAACAGTAAAAAAAAAATAATTAAAAAAAAAAAAACAAAACACAATTTTATTTGAGACGAAAACCTTTTGGAATCTGTTGAAGATGGGCAATAAAAATAAATAAAAAACAAATAAAAATATAAAATCAAACCAAAAACACAAAAAAAAAAACAACAATCAATATACTAAACATTACGTTATATTATTATATAAATTTCATTTTTATAATTTCTTATTTGTAAATACTTTTTTCAAAAAAAGAAAAAAAACAAAACACTTCGATACACACATGTATGTATGTGCTTGTGTGTATGTGTATGTGTGCTGACAAGTTTTCATCATATAATTTACAAGTTTCAGGAAAAGTTTTTGAAAAGTAAAAAAAAAAAACAACTTTTATGATAAGAAATGAGAAATGAAAATGAAATGAAAAAGAATTATAAAAAAAAACAAATTAAAATTTATTTTGACACCAGAAAATTTTTAAAAATAAAAAAAAATTGCAACGCAGTTGGAATCTATTTTCAAAAGAAAACATAAACTTAACTAAAATTCAAAATACCAAAAAAAATACAAAAAAAAAAAAATGGGAATATAAAGATGAACAAGCAGAACTTAGTGTTAGTACATAAATGTTTGTGTAAATGTTTAAATGTAAATGTAAAATGCCTAGCTGTAAGTGCTAAAAACTAAAAGAAGAAAAACACAAAAAACATAAAAATATATGTAAAAAATAATAATGAAATCTAAAAAAAAAAAAAAAAGAAAAGAAAACAAGTAAGAGTGCTGTAGTCGAGACGGCTCGACTACGAGATACCCTGAACCCTGCGAAGAGCCAATCTTCCCAACATTATATTCTTATTTTACATATACAAATATTGCGAGCAACGCACGCACGCACACACACACACACACACATGCATACGCACGCACGCATAAGCACGCGCTCTGCTGACTGCGCAGTCAGCGCGGCGACTGCGCTCGGGCTG
The DNA here is from genome assembly GCA_037075265.1 of Drosophila nigricruria. Classification (NCBI taxonomy): domain Eukaryota; kingdom Metazoa; phylum Arthropoda; class Insecta; order Diptera; family Drosophilidae; genus Drosophila; species Drosophila nigricruria. The sequence continues at coordinate 6,820,896 of JBAMCI010000206.1, read as the reverse complement.
CAATATGCCTATTGTATGGGAAATTAAATGTTTAATAACTTTTTTTGTGGATGGACTTTCTTAATCAAACTTTCACATCGTAATTATGTCATTCATATGTGTGTATTTGCCAAAGCACAAGTCTCTAGTATTTGAAATACGAATTTTGCAAATTGGGGGCGAAGGGGGCGTGGCATCCAAAATCCAAAAATGACAAAATGTCCGCATTTATTACACGGATCTACACAGTGAATTTGGAGTCTCTAGCTCTTACGGTATGCTTAACCGAAGAAAAGTTATCGATTTTTATCGATAATAAGGAAACGGGATGAGTTATCGAAAATCTAAAAAAAACTCGTACTGCGTAGGCTATAGACGAGTATTCTCTGAAAATTTCATATATCTAGCTTTTGTGGTTTACGAGATCGCTGCGTTCATACGGACGGACGGACGGACGGACGGACGGACGGACGGACGGACGGACGGACGGACAGACGGACAGGGCTATTTCAACTCAGCTCATCGAGCTGATCAAGAATATATATACTTTATGGGGTCTGCGATGTCTCCTTCTGCCTGTTACATACATTTCACAAAAACATTATACCCTGATTTCCCATTTTCAATGGGTTCAGGGTATAAAAATTGACATGACTATTTAAAATGTATTTAGTTCGTTCGTTTTTCAAGATCTGCATATTTATATGTTTTGTTTATTAAGTAATTAATTTAGTATGTTTCACCTTTTTTTTTTTTGTATATTTAATGAATCTACCTGCATAAGTAGCCAAGTAATGAACATAATACTTTATTTTAAGCCTCTATATACATATATATATATATATATATATATATATATGTATATTTTATTCTTTCTTACATTTACTTAACGATTTCATTTTAGAAATGCTATATTTTTTTTTATTTACTTAATTATAAAGCAAAAAAAAAAAAAACAAATCGGGAGTATTGCAAATTATAAATGTTTGATTAAAAAAAGCAGACAAAAAAATAATAAAAAATAAAAATAAAAAAATACATAAATTAAAAAACAGAAAACGAACATCTTTTAGCTGTAATTGTAACAGGTAAACTTAATTTTAAAAGCATAAAAAAAAAAAAAACAAAAAAAATAAATAAACCAACACAAATTGAGTAACAAAAAAAATATATGAAGAAAAAAAAAATATATATATATATAAATAAATATATATATATTCTATAAATGTGTAAAGAAAACAAAAATGCAAGAAAGAAAATAAAAAAAGTGATTTCAAAGCAATGCCAAAAATGTATTTTTTATGCTAGGGTATCCCACTGCTGGGTATGCAGTATTACAGTATATGATGGGAATATATTGCTGAAAAAAAGGTAAACTATTAGATAATTACAGGTCAAAATATATAGTTTAAGTTGGAGCTGTCTTAGAAGTAGCTTCTGTTTCATATGATTTGAGATTTGTTGAGCTAATGGCTCAAGTCATTCGAGCTAGCTGATGTTGGAAGTGGCTGAAAGAAGAAATTTGAGTAATTTAGTTGGGATTATCCGACTAGCAGATACGCGGTACATTGCGGAAAGCTGTCATTTCAAGCTGATTGCTGAGTTATTGTATAACTAGGGTTTTAGATATACAATCTTAATGCAATGACAAGAACATGAGAGCCCCCAATGTGTGTAGGTTTACCTTAGTCCAATACTCTACAGTTGGAAATAGGACAATGGGCGCTAATAATTGTAATTTGAAATGTATTAAGGTGGGTATTCATCAAGTCAGCCTATGCTTCAACAACACGAAGTAATCTACACTATAACTATTAACTGTTAAGGAAATGGAAATGATATATTGAAAAAAATGATATGAACTAATATAGCACAAGTATATATAAGAATATATATTTCAAAATGCAAGCTTTTAACTATTTTCGTTGCTAGAGACGCATAGACATGCATGGTAAGATAGACTCAGTTCATCATGACAGATATACATGGTTATATATATATATATATATATATATATATATATATATATATATATATATATATATATATATATATATATCATATATATATATATAACACATTCTGGGAACGATCATGTCTCCTGCTGCCTTTTGCTGTTACTGAAAACATTTTACATTCCGGAGATATTTAAGTTTAGTCAATCGTGTTCTGAGCTGAGTATATTGACATGATTTAAAACAAACCCAATTCCAATTTTTCTAAATAAAAGCCATGTTTTTTTTATATTTTTCATAGTTTTGTTTATTTGCAAGCTAAACATATGTTGTTTTTGTTTTTGTTTTTTTGTATCCAGTTTTACTCATAATCTTTATAATAGTTTATAAAAAAATGCTTTGCTATTGATGTTAAAAAAAATAGTTACTCTTATTTAAATTCCGATATATATATATGTGTATATATATGGGACTGAGTGTATGTGTATAGAAGTGAGAGCAAAAAGAAGTGTGTGTGTGTGTGTGTGTGAGTGCGAGAGAAGAACGCTTAAAATGATGTTCGGCTGCTGTTGCTGCGGTTTGTCCAGCTCCCTAGGCTCCCTATCGTAATATATATATATGTATATAGTATATATGTATATATATATACACATATAATCTATATTTATGTATATATAGCAACATTTGTCGGTTTACTGATTTTCTGTTCACAATTTATCATACACAAAAAAAAAAAAAAACAAAATTAACGAAGTGATCGAAGACGAATGTTTAGCAAATTGAATAGCAAAATGCACAGAGAGAAAAAATCAAGTAAATTGCATAACTTATATATTTAATAATAATTAGATGTAGGCATTACCATTCTAATAATAATAATAATAATAATTAGAATAATAATAATAATAGCTTAAACACTAAAATACAGAATGCAGTTGCAATGAAACCATGAAAAAAAAATAATAATATTACAAAAAATTGTATTTAGCAAATATGCCGAAACGAATTTATTTAGATTTATATTATTTATAAAAAAAAAAAACAAAAAAAAAATTTTAAAGCAGCTAAATTTATTATTTTTATATTATTTTCATAGTTTAACTTTTAGATTAAGTTTTGTTTGCATTTGTGGCTAGTTAGAAAATTACAAAAATTTGCATAAGAGTTTTGCTTTTTCATTAAATTTTTATGTTTTTCGTTTTTGTTTTTTAAAGTACATTTAATATCATTATTAGAGATGGAGTTCGATTTCAACCTGCAGCTGCATTTTACAATTATATATTTTTCTTTAAACTAATATTATGTTTATTTGAATTGTGTGTATATATATATATATATTTATAAAAAGCTTTTCTGTATGTATGTGTGTGTGTAAGTGTCCTTTTCTTTGTTTGACATTTTGCTATTACTTTATACAAAAAAAAATTAAAATAAAAATAAAAAAAATATAATTAAATAAAAATAGAATATATTTGTTGTTGTTTCAGCTTGCTAAATTGATAAGATTATAATTTTAGCAAAATGAATTTTGTTCAATTACAAATTAAAAGCTGGCGGCTGTGCTATAAAACATTTGTTTCGTTTTTATCTCTTTTTCTTTTATTATTTATTATTTATTATTATTATTATTATTGTTGCAGTTGTTGCCTAAATAATAGTTCTCATTTGAAATATTTAGAGTTCGATTTAATTATGTATATTACATATCATTCATAATTTATTTGTAATTTTTAAATCATCGTTGAAATGTTGCACAAAATTTTGATACGATTTTCTTGCTATTGTTGCTTGTTATTAAATATTATTAACATAACACAATTTATTATTATTATTATTATTTGTTATTATTATTTGATTTTTTTTTTACTTTGTTGCTTTACTGATTTGTTGTTGTTGTTGTTGCTGTAGTTGGTTTTGCTGCATATCCGTGTGGCCATTGTTGTTGCTTGTTCCATGTGTCGTGTTGCATGCATGTCCGCGTTTCCTGTTGTTCGTGTCGCAGTCATGTTGTTTCATATTTCTTTCGGCTTTGTGTTTTCAGTTTCCTTTTATCTGTTTTCTTTTTCAATTTTTACAACAATTGGCAGCAAGGAGAAGGCTTCGCCGGCTCTTTCACGTCCATCTGACGTTGTTTTTTGCGTGATGAAATATCCCTGATTAGATCGAAAAATACCTGGAGAAGAGCACAATGATATCGATTAATAACATGTTGCTAATATTATTATCAATATTTATTATTATTATTAATTTTTTGTTTTTTTTTTTTTTTGTTTGGGTTAATTTGTTCTAGAATTACAAAATTTTGAAAGTGTCTAAAACCGAAAGCAAAAAGTTTCATACACCATAAACCGAAATTCAACGAAAGAAAAAAATTAAAAAATAGAAAAAAAAAAAAACAAAAATCAAATAAAATACAACAAAAAGAAAAGGAATAAGAAAAAAATAGAAGCAAATAATAGTACTTAATCAATATGCGGGTTTGTTTATCGAAATATGCCTTTACAAAAATGACATATATTTAATACTTTTACCAAGACTGCAAACCAAAAAGAAACCACAAAACTAGATGATTCGAATTAGATGATTCGTTTCACTGCCTCGTCCTGCAGTTCAGCATAGTTATTAATATATTCGAGTTGCGTAAATTTGCATAAATAATTTTTTTATTTTTATAATCTTATTATTTATATATTTAAATTAAATTTTTTTATATATATATTTTTTTTGGTTTTTAGGTTTTGCTAAAATAATATTTTAAAAATTTGTAAATAAAGTAAGTAAAATGACCTTTTTTTAAGAATATTTTTTCTATCTATTTTTCATCTTATATAGCTGATTTTTAAAAATTACTAAAAAATGGGTTGCTAGAAATTAGAAAGTAATATATCGTTTTGTAAATTTGTTTAAATTATTTGCCTATTTTGGTATTTTTTTATATATTTAATTTTAATTTTTTTTTTTTTATTTTAATTGATATTAGGGTTTGCTAAAATAATATTTTTAAAATTCGTTAATAAATTAATATATTTTTACTTTTTTTTTAAAGGAATTTTTTAAATTTCTGTCTAGCTTTCTTTTATTTAACTTGTTTTTAAAATAACTAAAAATTGTGTTGGTAGAAATTAGAAATTAATGTGGTCTAGTTACGCAAATTCGTATAAATCATTTGCTTATTTTTTTTTTTTTAATATTTGTATATATTTAATTTAATTTTTTATATATTTTTATTTTTTATTTTAGGTTTTGCTGTAGTAATATTTTTAAATTCCTAGGGTAAATACTATTAATTATTACTTTATTTTAATTTTTTACTTTCTTTTATATGGCTGATATTTAAAATAACTAAAAAATATGTTGCTAGAGATAGGAAATTTATATGGTCTCCTTTTGTTTCAAAATTGTATAAGTCTTATTATTTATTTTATTAATATTTTTATATATTTGAATTAAATTTTTGTTTTATATTTTTAGTTTAATTGATTTTAGATTTTGCTTTTCAACTGGTTTTAAGTCCGTTTCGGTTTGCAGCCTTCAAACTACTACTTCGACTATTAAATTCTGCTAAATTTATCAAAAATAATTTACATAATTTTACCATATATGTATTTATCTATTATACATATATCTGTATGAGTGTGTGTGTACATATGAATATGTTGAGCCCTAAGGATTTATCTCCTATAAAATCGAGTTGTGAACCTAAAATATATGTTAGCAATTCGTTTGTTTCATGAGCTTAACATTTCTTAGCATTTCAATTATTTAATATTTCTTTAACTTAAAAAATAAATTTTAAAACTAAACACAAAAGTTTTGTTGTTGTTTGCTAGAAGGGAAGCTGTTTTACCAAGGCAACGTTTATGCCAAATGTAATTAGTTCTAAAATTATGATACTGTTATCGATAAATATGATATCGATATACATTATTGTGAAATTTGAAACTGAAGTAAGCTATTTATAATAGAATATTTAGGAGGTAAAAAATAACTTCTTATCCTGCTCAAGATCAGTTTAGTTCTAGATAACGAAAAATATATCGATACATGTGATATCGATATATATGTTAATGACTTTATCTTTAAAACTAAAAAGAAGAAGAATTAAACTAAATATAATTCATATCATCTTTAATCTTAGGATATAAAGTAAGTTGCTTTGCTGCTCAAATTCGATATAAAACCATATATCGATAACTATGATATCGATTTATATGTTTCTTAAATTAATCATTGAAACTAAAAGCAAAACTATATATAATTCATTTCTTATTTAATGTTTTGGTAGTAAAACAAGTTGTCATCCTGCTCAAGTTCGAGTGCTAGAAAGATTACTGATTTAAAAAGTCTCGTAAGTCTGACTTAGCATATATTTTGTAACTATATATATATATATATATAGCTACAATTTAGTATATATATTATCAACACACGATTGATTATAAACATGCTAAACTCATTGGGTAGTTCACTTAGTCGATTTGTTGTTTGGTTGGTTAGTAACTATCGCAGTTAACTGATATGTAAGGTCTTTCTACTAGTTATTAGTGTTGTTGTTGTTGTTGTTATTAATATATAAATTAAAGTAAAAATATCAAAAGTTAAGTTAATCGAAACCAAATTGAAATAGAAAATCATAAAAAATAAGTAAAAATTGTTGTTGTTGTTAGAACCAAAGTGGAGTTTTAGTGTTGCAAAAAGCCAAAAGCGAAAGAGGGCAAGCTACTAAAGTACTTAAGGGATATATAATATTAAGATATTACGCTAAGTGTGTGTGGGTGTGTGTGTGTGTGTGAGTGGATTTTTAATAATTGCTTTTTGTTTTGTTTAATTGAAATATATATTATTTAAATGTTTGTTTCGTATGCACCTAATGCCTAAAGTAGGGTACACTTAAGTCTCCGCTTCTTGCATCTATCTTTAGCACGCCCGCTCGTGGCTTTCGAATCTTCGGTTTTTCGTGATCTTATTTCGCGCATCAAATCAAAAAATACCTGCAATTGTGATGGGAATAAAACAAACATGTACGTATATATATATATATATGTATATATTTTAATAGAGAATTTTGTTGTCATTAACTTTTCTTAAAGATAGCTCTAAGAACGTGAGTGTGGTTAGTGTTGGAAAAGTTTGGTTTGTTTCTTTGTGTTTTTTTTTGTGTGCCACGTTTAGACATTGAATTGCATTGTTTGTGAGAGATACATTGACACGCTGGCAATACGAAGAAAAAAAAATAATGGAAATTATAATTAAATTAAATTAAAACATTTAAATATTTAGTCCAAGTCGTTAGACAACATCCATAAGCGACAATGATAGCGATAACAGTGTTGTAAAGTGTGCTAAGATTAATGCTTGTTCAGTTGTAATCGATAACGATATTTCTTTTACAAGTTTAATTCAATTGAATTCCATCTAATTTTGAGTTCAATTTATTTTTTTTTAAATCATGAATGATTACCTAAAATAATAAAATAAAAATTGCAAAAATATAGTAAAGATTCTTTCTTATATCTTAGTCATTTTTCGAAATTTCTATTTTGAAATCTCTGAAATAATTTAATTTTCTTGAATGCTTAAAATAATATTTAAAAAAATAAAAATTAAAATATAGTTAACATTATTTCCTCTTTCATTTTAATCTATTTAAAGAAATATTTTGAAATTTCTTTTTTAAATATAGTTTTTAATGAATTGCTGAAAAATTTAATGTTCCTGAATATCTAAAAAAAAAAAATATTAAAAAAATTGCATAAAAATAGTAAGCAGAATGCTTAAAGTGAATTTAATCTATTTGAAGGAATTTACCATTTTAAATAGAATTTATAAAATAATTTTAAAAATAGTTAAAAAAATAAAATACATAAATATTAATATTAATATTAATAATATATATAATATAATATTAATACTATTAAGCTTCGATCTATTTAAAGGATTTTTTCAAATTTTGTATTTTGAAAGAACTTTCAAGTCAAGAATTTATAAAATAATTTTTTTTTATTTCTCTTGAATAACTAAAATAATATTTAAAAAATTTATAAATTTAATAAATAGTATTCCTTTCTTTTTTTGGATTTTTTTTTTAAATTTCTATCTATATTCTATTTTTTTTTTTTTTTTATATAGCTGATTTTATAAATAAATAATAAATGTATTGCACGAAATTATAAAACATGCTAAAAATGATAGTTCGATAAAGTTTGAACCTAGAGCAAAACTAATTCAACGTTTGCTGCACCTATAAAAGTAAAACCTTAGAAAATAATAATTATAAAATACTTTATATCAATATTTATAGAAATCAATACTTCATATTTTTATCTCATTGTCATCCAGCGCATTTGAGCCATTCGCCAGCATTGACAATTCCAATTATACAAATCAAAATTTCTTTGCTTTTTTGAATACACAAACTGTTCATGGCATAAACGTGACTATGCACTGATATGATGATAGCTTTCTTGATAACTGTCTCTCTGTGTGTGTATGTGTGTGTGTGTGTGTCGTACGGTAAAAGCCCAAAAATAACATGTGGCCATAAAATGTTTGGCCAACAGATTTGCAAAGTGCAAAAAACGCTTAAGATAAGCATACAAAAATGTGAATCGTAACAGAAGAAGAGAAGAAAAACTATTATGAGTAGTTGTTGTTGTTGTTGTAGTTGCTGCAGCTGATTACAGTGTGCGGTAATCACAAAATACAAAAACACACATAAACTAAAAAAGTATAACAATTTCTATATATATATATATATATATATATATATATATATCGTCTTTATATATATATATATATATATAAAACTAAAAACAAACAAAATGAAAAAACGTATAAAATGTGTGCAATAAATTTTTGCATTTCGTTTTTCTAATGTTTTCTTTTCTTTTTTTTTTTCTTCTTCTTTTCTCATAATTCTTATAATTATGATATCATGTTATCATGATTCATTATCATTGCCCACATTTCATTGGGTCTTCTTGCTTTAGCCAATTGTTGAAGAGCCCTCAAAAAATGTCTCTGCAAATGTTATTACATTAAATATTCATGTATATATATATATATATTTTGATTGATCTATATTTGATGCAGATCACGCATTATATAGACAGAGATAGAGAAAGAGAGAGTGAGAGAGAGAGAGAGAGAGAGAGAGAAATCATTTGCCAGCTCTAGTCGCACTTACCTTGTCCACATTCTCACGCGTCTTGGCCGAGGTCTCCACATAGGGCACGGACCACTGCTGCGCCCTCACCTGGCACTCGTTGAGCGGCACCTTCCGTTTGTCATTTAGATCGCATTTGTTGCCCACCAGCAGGAACGGTATGCTCTCATCATTTTTCACCCGCAATATTTGTTCTCTGTGTGGATGGATGAATAGATACACATTAGTCAGTTGATCAAATTATTTGCCCAAGTAACGGATGAAATGCTTATCAAATGAGTCGCCAAGCCATGCCAGGCCATGCCAACCCATGCCATGACTCACAGCCCACGCACTCAACTTGTGGCCTACCTATCGCGCCACACCCAATCACACTTCATAATTGTCATATGTCAGTTAACAGGCGCCAGCCCTCACTGACTCTGCCTGTTTGTATTAACTTAAGACTCTGCGTTCTCTTACTCTGCCGCTTTGCTGCTCCAAATGAGGTCAATGGGAACATAAAAACATGGGCCTAACCACCACAACTGAGCACTAAGTTGATTAACAGCACACTATCGCTCAAGTAGAACAAACTATCGATAGTTTGTTTTTATGCGTAATTAATGTAGGTCAACGTTAAAGCTTGGAGTGAGCATAAAGCTAACATATGTGAGTATCTAAAGTATTAGCAACAGTTTTAAAACTAACAAGAATTTAAGTTTTTTGAACATGGCTTATATATCGATAGTTTCTTTTATAAATCGATTGTTTGCTTTGCAAGAGTCGATAATTTGAGCAGATTGAAATCAGTTAAGAAACTTTTGATTTTCACAAATGACTATTTGCTCTAATCAAGTAAGAAATTGAATTGCTTACTTGAGAAACTATCTGTTAAACATATGTATAACTAGAGTTATAGGATTACTGAAGAAATAATGCTTATAAGAGTGTAATTTAAACTGTTTTTGCTTTATGTATTATCAGAATACAATGAGCGATAAGAGATTGGTTTTCTCTTTTGTTTTCTATGTATCTTCTATGAGTGCTACTAAATAGATAGTTAAAGTTTTGGGTTATGGAAAAATTTCATAGAGATAAACAATCTGTAATGTCTTAAAACAGAATAAGAACATTCTTTATATCAGAGTTTCTATATGAAAAGTTAGGAAAGTTATATATGAAAAGGGGAACTCGAACTAGTTGATTTCTTAAATCAAGAAATATATGACTAACTTTCTAACTATCTCAGAAGTATTTGAATTTCATATAAGGCATAATGTATCATGGTATAGTGATTGTTTGAAAATGTATGTAACAGACAGCAGAAGCTGTAGCTTACTCATCTGAAATCAGCATAGATCGCTGTAGGTCATCCAATTGCGCATATCCCATAAAGTCTATATCCCATAAAGTATATAAAGTCTATATAAATTCTTAATCAGAACATAGAGCTGAGTCGAGCTAGTCTTGCGAGTCTATCCGTCCGTGTAGCTATACGTCCGCTCGCAAAAGCTAGACACTTGAAATTTTAAATGTTTATCTTTTTCATCGATAACTTTACCCCTTTGCTTACTATCGATAACAATTGATAGTTCATCAAGCAATCCCGACTAGCGCATTCTTAACTGTTTCTTTATTAAACTCAAAAGGGTTCTTCTACTGCATTTTATGTAAATTTGCTGCCTAGGAAATCCTTTTGACTTTGTTTAACATTTTGAATTTCAGACTTGGGGCCTCTAATTAGAAAGTGCTACTGGGACAGCACTTGGCTGTGACGCCTGCCAGAGCTGCCAGAGAGACCTGTTTAGACACACTTGTGGCTGACATGACACGCACACACACACGCACACACACACACCCACTTGACACACACTTGGAGACTCACTCACCTGAATTCCTGGGTGGCCTGGAAGCTTTCGTCGTCTGTGATTGAGAAGACGCAGAGGAAACCTTCGCCGCTGCGAAAATAATTATCTCTGATCGCAGCATAGTCCTCCTGGCCGGCTGTATCTAGTATATCTATTTGTACTTCCTCGCCATCCAGCACAACCTGAACGGGGGAGAGGTAAGGAGGGATATATATCGTTGTTAACCAAACATTTTCGACTGCCTGCGTATTACCTTTTTCCTATAGCTATCGGCCTTGGTGGGCTCGTAGTCCTCGACGAACTCATCGTACATGAACTGCAAGGTGAGGGCCGATTTGCCAACACCGCCGCTGCCCACCATGATGACCTTGTGGAGCGCCGGGCCGGCGGTCGGTTTCTTGCTCATTGCTGATGATGGAACGTGTTAAGGGGGAGGGGGGACTGTTGTCTGGGCGGGATTAAGATGCGCTGTACACAGACTCGTCTCGTTGCCAAACGCTCGCTCGCTCACTCACTCACTCCGTTTGCTTGTTGTTGTTTGTTTAGCTGTAAAAATAAGAAAAGAAAGGGTTGAATAGTTTGTTAGCTATTTTCGATTGGGCTTCCTGTTTTGGGACATGGCTAAAATAGCCGGCGACAGGCCGCTGCTGTCGCTGTCGCTGTCGTTGACTCTTAAGTCATTCAACCGTTCAACAATTGAACCATATAAGGCTGGGCTATTGACTTGCGCTGTGTTTCATAACTGCGCCTTATATAAGCCAGTTAACACAGTGACACCTGCCTTTAGCGACAAGCCATTTAACAGACTTCCTCCATGGCTAACTTTTTGTTGACTTTTTCTTACTTTTTTTTTAAGTTTAATTATAACAAATCAAAAACTAGCTTAAACTACGCCAAACAAGCTTATTTAATGATAGTTTGATATGGCTTAGTTTTTTCTTTAACTTTTGACGGTTTGAATTGCCCCTGGGACAACTGGTTCGATATATAATAGAGCTGCATTTCGTCTGGGATAGGTATAAATGAATGAACAAACATATATATATATATATATATATATATATATATATATATATATATATAAATATATTATATTTATATATAGATATATATATATATATTTGTTATATTTATTGTTATTTTTACCCATGCTCCAGGCAATGGCAAAACGATTTCAGTTTATTGTTGTTAATGCACAAAAGCTTTTCCTTTGGCAAATGAAGCATTACAGCACAGCCTAGTGGGCTATGACCAACTGTAAGATACCCTGTGGCTGAGCTAAGCTTAAGCTTAACAACTTATTTAAGCAAATTGTATACAAAACTACATTTCATTCTAGTTCACACATGGATATACCCATTGGCAATTGAGCACAGGGTACAAAAAAAAAATGAAAAGGTTGAATGAACTTTTTACATACACAAACAAACAAACAAAGCAAAACAGTGGCATGCGAATAGCATAATGCAGAGCTGGCCAAAACCAAACTCAAAAGGCACAACAACAACAACAATTTGTTGCTGTTGCTGTTTGTGGCCGCCATTCGCAATTAGCCTCTTGTGACCGTAGCGTCGCCGTCATCGATTGCAATAAATTAAGGCGTAAAATTGCGTATGGCTAGGCTGCAGCGGCGTGGCATGGCATGGCTGAAACATAGTCAAAGAAAATTGACACACTCAAAGAAAACACACACACACGCACACACACGCACACACTCAAGCACAGTTAGACGAACGGTCTGGCTGGCTGATTGAGCAGCCAGCCACGTGGCCATTTGGCCAGCTGCCAATTCAGCAGTGGGCCGAGACAAGAGATCAAGTTTGTTATAAAAAGAACAGAGCCAAAGAGAGACAGAGATAGAGACAGACTGAGAGCCAAGCGATATAATTACATCGTGCGCCATCAGCTGTTGTCATAGACTGATGAGATTTGCCGCTGCCAGTGGGGATGTTTCCCCCCTAACGGTCCACTCATACAATTAAGATAAACCACAGAAAAGATGGTAGCAAGATTTTACGTCGCAATAATTAATTACTGCAGGCTTTACACATGCCCAGACATGCGCCCGAAACATATAGTTATTAAGTCAGCCAACAAATTACATTGATTCAACTGACAAGTTAACTTGGCTAATCACGTTTTACAGTTAACACTTTAATCTCTAATTGTTAATTGAAAAATGTGTTCGTCTATTGCTTATAGTTTTTCGATTCTTTTTATAATCTAAGTTAAGAAGTTAACACAATTTATCTATTGTCTAAGAATATTCCCATATAATGGCTTTAGCGATAATTATCGATTAAATTGTTATCCAATAGAAATTATTCGATTCCATCAAACAATATGAATATTAAAATGGTTATACAATCAACACGTCGATTACTATCGATAAGAGTATTATGTAATAACGATAGTTATCGTTAGTTATTATTATCGATCGGATGACAATCGAATTTATAGAATTATATTTATCGGCTAGATGACAATCGAATACAATTTATCTAATGATAATTATCGATTAGTTGACAATCGAATATGTTTGACGATAAGGTAGTACAATTTGCCCATTGTTAGTTATCGATCAAAAATACAACTTGTCTATCGATAGTTACATATTGGATTCCTAATGCAATTTATGTAACGATATATGTATATATTGATTATAATACATTCCTATACAATTTGTTTAAGAATAACGTAGTACAATTTATGTACCGATAGTTATCGATTTGGATATAGTCTTCCAATAACTGCTTATAAATTTGAATATTTGGCTATGGATATATTTATACAATTTATTCATCGTTAATTTTTGATAAAAACTGTAATGTGGTGCAATCTGTACATCCATATTTATAGATTAGATTTCTAATCTGAAACAAATTGTCTAACGATAATTATCGTTTAGAATTCTATCTAGTAGAATATGTTTGACGATAACACAATTTCTCAATAATTATCGTATTAATCAGAATCTTATACTAATAATGTGACTATTTGTATACTTGCACAACTTAACCATTGTTAGCTATCGATAATTTGTAAAATTTGTCGATAAATTATCAATAAATTATAATCTAAAGCAATTTGTCTAACTACAACCTAATACAAGTTGTCTAACGTTTGTATTCTGACTATTTTTTGATAAGAATTGATAAGGAATTGAAATTGATAGGAAAAGTTTTAAATAAATATATTTATATTTTATAAACAATTTGTTTATCTATTAATGAAGCCAAAAATTCATAATTTATAACTAACAGTATAATAAACGTTATTGATTTGATGGATTTTTTGCAGCCAAACTATATATATTTCAACTGATCTCTTTTTCTAGTTAAAGCTTAGGGCAGATAAGCCAATGGGCGTTGTCGAAAGCTTATACAAAGCTTAAAGTTTTCATGTTTACAAATTAAAAAACTAAAATGATGAATCAAATGCAAAATTTTATTAAAAAATAATATCCAAAATTGAATAGAAAATATAAACAAAAAATGTATAATTTTTAGTCTAACTAAACATGTGTTTCTTTGTTTTTTGTTTAAAAAAAATTCTTTTCAAATTGTAAAATTATTTGATTATGTCAGAGTTTAACGTCTAGTATATGCATTATGATCGTGTGTGTATGGGAGGGATCAAAGCGGTAGAGCAACTAGAAATTGTTTATGACGAAAATGATTTATGTGGCCATAAGGTATGTATGAATGTATATGTATGTATATATATGTATATGTATATGTATGTATGTATGTACATACGTATGTGTGTAATATTTGTATGAATGAAGGCTTTCAGCCAGCATGAATCAGCTCAGATAACAGCTAACAGCTAACAACAAGTGACATTTGTTTTGACAATTAAATATGAGTAGCCCAAGCAAGGGGCGTAGTATTAAGTATTACTAACCACAATTGACCCACAATATAAACAAATGCAATGTGCTCGAGCTTAACTGAACTTGAATCGTTTGTGGTTGTCGCTGTTGTTGCCAAATAAGATGAGTTTCGGTTGGCGACGCCTGGGAATTGAAAACAAAAACGGCAACAGCAGCCGCAGCAGCTGTCAAATAAACTAATGTGCGCAACAAGTACAACAAACAAACAACAAACGACAAGCAACAGCAACGATCGGCTCGACGAGTGCCACGCGGCGTATGAGTAATCGCTAGCAGCCAAGCGAGCGCGTCAATCAATAGACTTGAAATGCTACAAAAACAAAACAAACAAAAAACTCACACACACACAGACACAACACACACACACACACACACACACAACGCACACACAACAGTGTAGCTCCTAAAAAAAAAAACAACAAAAGAAAATAACTCCCACGCCCAGCTAAGCTGGCGGCTCTCTCAACCGAATTTCCAGTCACACCAGCATGAGCTGCAAAGAAAAACGAGTCAAATTGCTCGAAGCGGGTGTGCCCAAATCGGAGATACCCTAAAGCCAGAGCCATGCCCTTTTGCATTAGGTAAGGCGGAATAAGCCAAAAGCTAGAGACTCAGACGTGTTTCGCTTTGAATCGATTTCATGTAAATGGTAAAAGTTATCGATTATTGCAAATAAATTTCAAGTTTCCAGGCAGACAGATGACGGGGAATATGCCAACTCGGAGTAAGTATATACATATATAATATATATATACATACATATCTTTCTAGCTTCAGCCACGCCTTCTTCTGTCCGTTACATACACTTGAGCAAAACTAGCATACCCTAAATGCGCAATTTCCAATGGGCTCAGGGTCACATAAAAATAGATTTATTTGTAAACCAACAAAGAAAAACTTTATACTTATATATATAAGGAAAAAGAAAACTTCAATCCAATTTAAAATTCTCAAGGAATCAAGATAGCTTGTTGCTGGCAATGAAGAAAGTTTTTTTGTTCACAATAAACCAATTAAAATGGTAGAAATGGAGCAAGATCCCAATCTATATCAGGCAAAGCAATAGCTGAGGATTTTCTTCATTTGGAATTCGCCTATGAAATAAATTTTGCTGGGTAAAAGTTTAGATGGATACATAGCTAACAACTTTGATTGGGTAAACAAGAATACTCTAAGCTTAAGCAATTCTTAGAGTCATTGAGCCTGCCTATGAGACATCAAAGGAGGATAGATTAATGCCTCATAGTCAAGTTCCTCTTATTGTGTTTTGCCTGTACTGACTTCTTCAACAGCAGCAATAAGATTTGTCTATAAGAATAAAGTCTTCAGTCAACATAAGACTAAAATTGCTTCTGGGCTGCAGATCTATGAAATTGTCGTACCTAATGTAGGCTAACTCTTTAGGCTAAGACAAAATGCATGATTTCTGCTGCCTATGTGTACCACAGACAACGAACTTGCATCTAAAACTCTACAAAATTGCA
The DNA here is from genome assembly GCA_037075265.1 of Drosophila nigricruria. Taxonomy (NCBI): domain Eukaryota; kingdom Metazoa; phylum Arthropoda; class Insecta; order Diptera; family Drosophilidae; genus Drosophila; species Drosophila nigricruria. Next base: position 6,804,568 of record JBAMCI010000206.1, on the reverse strand, counting down.
TATGACAGAAGTCGCTAAGCTACAAACTACTTAAAGCAACTAAATTGAGCGACTTAAGGAGGTAAACTTCAGTGGAGACAGCAAAATAGGCAACATTCTGAGGGAAACTGCCAAGCAAATAGAAAACTTTAATATACTACTATACTATAAATATATATACTATATATATATTCTATATATACTATATATATATTCTATATATACTATAATTTAACTAATATACAGCTGTGTTCAAAATAATAGCAGCGCATATAAGTTCTGATTTTAAGATTGATAAATAATATCATAATGACACATCTATAATTATACCCTGAACCCATTGAAAATGGGAAATCAGGGTATAATGTTTTTGTGAAATGTATGTAACAGGCAGAAGGAGACATCGCAGACCCCATAAAGTATATATATTCTTGATCAGCTCGATGAGCTGAGTTGAAATAGCCCTGTCCGTCTGTCCGTCCGTCCGTCCGTCCGTCCGTCCGTCCGTCCGTCCGTCCGTCCGTCCGTCCGTATGAACGCAGCGATCTCGTAAACCACAAAAGCTAGATATATGAAATTTTCAGAGAATACTCGTCTATAGCCTACGCAGTACGAGTTTTTTTTAGATTTTCGATAACTCATCCCGTTTCCTTATTATCGATAAAAATCGATAACTTTTCTTCCGCTAAGCATACCGTAAGAGCTAGAGACTCCAAATTTACTGTGTAGATTTGTGTAATGAATGCAGACATTTTGTCATTTTTGGATTTTGGATGCCACGCCTCCTTCGCCCCCAATTTACAAAATTCGTATTTCAAATACTAGAGACTTGTGCTTTGGCAAATACATACATATGAATGACATGATTACGCTGCGCAAGTTTGATTAAGAAAGTCCATCCACAAAAAAAGTTATTAAACATTTAATTTCCCATACAATAGGCATATTGCAACCCGAGCGCAGTCGTGCGTGCGTATGCATGTGTGTGTGTGTGTGTGTGCGTTGCTCGCAATATTTGTATATGTAAAATAAGAATATAATGTTGGGAAGATTGGATCTTCGCAGGGTTCAGGGTATCTCGTAGTCGAGCCGTCTCGACTAGAGCACTCTTACTTGTTTTTTTCAAATTTAGTATTTATATTTAATTTCAAACAAAATAAGAGTGTTTCTTCATCAAAAAACTACTTTCATTTATAAATTTATGTAAAAAATGATAATAATGGCGAAATTGTCCTGTTCAAAATAATAGCAGCAAAAATCGAAAATCTTAAATATGTTAACAAAATTTAGTTTATAAAATGTAGTCATATTTGTCAGCAAAAAGTGCGCTGCTATTATTTTGAGCACAGCTGTAAGTTTGCTTGTTTCACTTATAATAAGTTTGAAATAAGTTGAGCTTAAAATAAGAAAAATTGAGTTTCGTGAACAAAATGTAATCGTAGTTCACCTTGTGTAAAGTACAGAGTAAAACAGAGGAGCAATAAACAAAATTAAAAAGATATAACTATATATGAATGTAAATATATATATATATAATATATATATATACAAATTATATATTTATGTAAACTCCATCACACAAGCAAGACTTAATAGTTTTCACTTTACTCAACTAGTTAGAGCCTCTGTCAACAAACTAATTTTCATTCATTTCCATTCAAAGATAAACAAAATGAAATCAAGCAATTCTAGCTATATACATATACATATATATGTATAATAGTGAGCAAATGGAATATATAGAGTGTCTGTGTGTGTGTGTCTAACAATCGAATGCGATAGTGTTTATATAGAGACGATAAGACTAATTTGTAATTGCTCAATAGGTGAGCATCTTATATATAAATAACTATATATATATATATATATATATATATATATATATATATAGATATATATGTATATATATATATATATATATATAGATATATATGTATATATATATATATATGTTGCTCTTATATATTTGATGCTGTTGACAAGTGCTACACATTGTACATGGAACCGCAATAACAAATTAACAACTTGGTTTTTTTTTATTATTGCAATATTACTCATACGCAACGTAAAATGCCAGCGAAAATCAACTGAAAACTTAACACGAGACGCGTTGCACACTCATTGATTCATCACACACACACACATGTATACATACATATATGTATTTATATATATATGAGTGTGTGTGTGTCTATATAATTAATGAAATTACGCGTTAATGCAATCAATTTTTGATTATCTTTCTTTGGCATGTCTGTTTTTTTCGGTTATTTTTTCGCTTGATTACTTTATATATAATCGACATTATGAATTAAATGTTTATGTATATATATAGGTAGTTATATATATATAATATAAATATTGTTTCTGCTGTCAATTTGACAATAATTCAGAATATGTATATATACATACATTCATGCCTAAACGAGTATATATTCTTTGTGATTTTTTTAGTAATTTCAACGAAAATTAAAAATTTTTTTTTCTTTTTTACATCCAAAAGGATTTAACTGGTATAATTATAATTTATAAAAATTTCTTTGAAATATATATAAATATATATTATTATAATATAAATTGAATATATATTATTATAATATAAATTGAATATATATTATTATTATATAATTTATAATTTATAAAAATTTCTTTAAAATTTATATATATAAATATATTTATATATATATATATACATTCGCAGTTGACCCACTTTCACTTGAAATAAAATTAAAAATAACGTCTAGTCAGTAAACTAGTTAGAAAAACTTAACGGGCTTTAAAATCTCTGTTATGTTTTGTTTTTCTATTTTTTTTTTTTTTAATTTTATTTATATCATAAATTAAAACTACTTTAAAGCTCTACTAGAGGAGTAACTGCTAGGCTTTCACGTATGTTTCTAGCATTCTATGTGACTCATCAAATTAAAAAGTTTAAAGAATGAAGAACATAAAAATGATTTAGCTGTCTCACTATAAAACGTTGCTCGAGTTAGTTGGAATTTAGTTTTAGTTTTAATTTTAATTTTAATGAAGGCAAAACTTTTAATGAATTTCTGGTAATTTTAACTTCAGCATTTAAATTGTGTTTACAAACTGTTGCAAATTGTGATTCGAATTTTAAGTTGTTAACAAATTGAGACTGGCAAAAACTAGAAAATCACATTTGGCTTAGTGCATGAAAACCTTTTTAGCGAATTATAAATCAAGCAAAGTTCTAAATACTAAAGGAAATTCTACCAATTTCTGATAATTTACAAAATAAAATGAAAAGAGAACGAAATTGCACATGTCAATAAAAGTTTTAGTGAGTTTCTCAAGTGATTTATTCTACAGCACTAAGTATACGTGGTGTTTACAGAAAGTATTGCAAATTTTAATTAAATTTACATGAGTTTCGTATGTTAGATTTCGATTTGACTCATGTCTCCCACTTGGACCACTTTGCAGGCTTAGTTAATTTTTGACAGCTGTTTTGCTTGGCCATTTTGTGGCTCGTCTGTGATTTGTGCCTATTCCACAAAGTGGTGCAAAGCATCTGAATCAAATTATTGGCCAAAAACAATGGACTTCTGATGATTGAAAGAATGACGTTAAGCTGCGATTGAGGTGATAGGAAAGACACTGAAGGAGCAGCTGAATAAGCTTATAAAAGAATAATGAAAAGTGGAAGTGTATAAGATCTGATGGGGATTACTTTGAAGGAAACATTAAAATAAATATTCATGACTAAAAAAAAATTATTTAAATATTGAAAAAATACAAAATGCGCTATAATTTTTGAATAGACTACTATTTAAAATTTATAATTTCCATATTATTTTTTTTTTAACATTTATTATTATTATTTATTATTATTAATATTTATTATTAGTATTATTTTTTATAATTATTATTTATAACTATTATTATTTATAATTTATAATTTCCATATTATTTTTAACATTTATTATTATTATTATTTATTATTATTATTATTATTATTTATTATTATTATTTATAATTTTTAGAATTTATAATTTCAATATTGTTTTTAACATTTATTATTATTATTATTTAATATTATTATTTATTATTTGTGGAATTTATAATTTCCATATTATTTTTAAAAATTTCATTTCTTTTGTTTTTACGCTAAAATCAAAAATAATATTATGTATAACAAAGCCAGAAATGAACAATAATAAAATCAAAGGCGAACGTTGAATTCAACAGCAACAAAAATAATAATAATACACAAAAAAAAACCTTAATAAAAACAAATTGAAAGCGCGCTACAAATTTCTTTCTAGGGCAAATTTTTCAGAAAATAAAAAAAAAAATGCCAAATTAACAAAAACAAAGAGAGAACGAAAAAAATCGAAATTGAAATTGGAAAAAAAGCAAAAGCATAACATAACAAAAGATATATACAAACGTTGAGCAGTATTTTTTAAACAAAAGGAAAACATTTTCCCAACGTTCTCACTTTTGCATGGCCCAAACAACAGCAGAAGAGAACAGAACCAAATCCAACCGAACCGAACCGAGCAGAACTCTATTTTTGCCATTTGTTTTGTTTGCGGAAATTAATTTTTACCGTACGCAGGAAAAACAGTTTCACATGCGATGACGTCATTGCGACTCGCTGACAGACAGACAGCCAAACAAGCCAGCCAAATAACAAACAATCTAAAGTAATTCCCAATTGAATCTCTCTCTATAGATACGACTAGACGCATACTTTTCGGTTGTCGAAACAGAAGTTAATTGATTTTCGATTTTGATGGTTATATAAATATATATATATATCTATCTATATATATGTTAAAAGAAAAGAAAATAATTCTTTGCTTTGCATTATTATATATAAATGTAGTTTTAGCAGGTTAAAGCAATTAAAGCAGCTTAACAGATTTATAATCTTAATAGATAAAGTTCAGATATTTAAATATGTATTATAAATATATAAAATTTTTACTATATTATAGATATTATGTAGATTATATTTTCATATAGAAATACTATACTATATCTTACAGTTTTGCTTACTATTATTATTAAAATATTTAAAAATTATATTGAATAAAAAATAAATTACTAAAACCTTTAGGCCAGATACTAGAAATAAGTTTTCTAAAGTAAATTTTTGCTTATAGAGCATATAACGTGTAGATAAAAAACACTTCTACAATAATGCATTAGTTGATAATACAATAATTACATATAAAACATTAAGTATAGTTGAAGAGAAAAGCAAATGCTCTCTAAAGAGATATACAAATAATTATTATTGTTATTGTTTCCATAATAATTATTGTATTCATTTTGATTGTAATTTTTAATATTTTTTTATTTAATTTTTTATTATTATAACTTTTTTTATTTTATAAATTTTTTAAAAATTTGTTTTTGAAGTTTTGTTATATTTTTTAAAAATTTGTATTTTAAGTTTTAATATCATTTTTTATTATTATTAATTTTGTATTTTATAAATTTTTAAAAATTTGTTTTTGAAGTTTTGTTATACTTATTATTATTATTTTTTTTTTATTATTTATTTAGTTTCAATTTTTTGCTATTTTATTTCATTTCAATTTTTTGTTATTTATTTAATTTCAATTTTTATTTATATAATTATTTAAATTTAAATTTTTTATTTTATTTTTTTGTTATCTGTTTTAATTTTTATTATATTTATTGCAATTAATTAATTTTATTTTTATTTAATTAATTTTAATTTTATTTTCATTTAATTTTATTTATTTGTATTGTATTATTTGTATATTTTTCGTTTTTATTTATTTTTTATTGTTTTTTTTTTACATCATTCTTTTATGATTATTTTATCTTTTTAATTTTTTTTTATTTTTCTTTTTTTTCTTTTTTCTTTATTTTTATTTTGAATAGACTTTTATTTATGCCTATATTCATATGTATATATATTCATTCCGATTCGCGTTTCTCTTAATAAAACACCTATTTAAGAGCTGATGAAAAGTGTATTAAAATTTCGTTGTTTGTCTTTTGGGCAATCATATACAATGTGTATGTGTGAATGTGTGTGTGTGCTACTCTTACGACTTGTGTTTGCCATAATATTGGAAACGAGTAGCCAAATATCGACCAGAGAGCGAATGATATTTATTTGCTTGAAATTGATTTTAAACAGACTCTGGGCGCAGTGCCTAAGCAAGCTGCCAGCCGCCAGCCGCCAATCTAAGTTCTAGTTTTCAATCTGGCTGTGTTTTCTTTTTTTCTTTTTTGGCAATTTATGAAGTTGTTTTATTTTTTTTTTATTTTCGCCACGCAGCAATTAAATAATATGTATATATGCTAGACGCACACACAGACTGTATCGACTATTTATATAGTAGATTTCGCTTTGGTTTATATTGGCTTGCCCGATTAGTTATTACTCATAATTTTGAATGTTAACTTGCTTTGTGTTTAAAATATATATATACAAATTGTTGCTGTTGGTGCTGCTGTTGCCTCTTCTTATTCTTAAACATTTTCTTTTGGTGGTTGCGCAAATGACGTCATCAACAGCTGCGACTCGCTGAAGCGTTAAGTGACAGTGACGGGCGAGGGTGTAGTCAACTCAGCGCATAAAAGGTGTTCAGAGCATGCAACCCCCTCAAGGCACAAGATTGAAGACGAAGTTGACTTGCACACATACATATACCTTTATATATATATAGATATACATATATACACGTGTCTGTGCATGTGCGTACATGTTGATGACGCCAAGTGCAGTCAACTCTTAGACGCGAAACACGTATTTCTTAGCTAAGTTAAGAGGGTCTGTCCAAAGCAGCAGAGCATCGGCTCTGTTACGCAGTTCAGTTTGCTTTCGCGGGTGTTTTACGTGCGCTCTCTTTGGCCTGGTTCTGATAAACAGCTAACAGTTACATACAGTTTCTATAGACCCAACCCTCGGTTCAGCTCGCCTCTAGCCACGCTTTTTGCGTTGCGTGCGTGTTTTACACGAGTTCTGCTTTGCCTCTAACTCAGCCTCTACCTCTACCTCTGCCTCTGCCTCTGCCTCTTGCCATATTTCTATTTCCCGACTCTTTTTGGCCGCCATTTGGTTGGCAATTGCTTTTTGCTCGTTGTGTTTTTAGTCAACGGTTAAGTTAATGTTCTTATAGTTATGATATATACCCTGTGCCTGAATGACAAAGGTCATATATGCAAGAGATTGCAAGTGGATTATAATTGAGTTGATCTATATAATAGATTTTATATATATTTTTTGTATCTACAATATTTCATCAGAGAATTAGATCTACGATATATATCATTCCATTTACGATTTATTATACACTATCTGAAATAAGTTATAGAATTTATCGTTAACTCTCTAAGATATCAAAACTAAAATCTACAATATACAATATATGATACAAGATCAAAGATCTACAATCTACGATTCACGATATACGATACACGATCAAATTTCTACAATCTACGATTTACGATGTTCAATGTGCGATATGAAGTATACGATTTACGATCTAAGGTCTAGAATCTACGATTTACGATATATGCGATATACGATATATAATCTACAACTTCTTTCTATGACGTGCGATTTGCCATATACGACGTAAGATCTATAATATACGGTCTACAATCTACGATGTATGATATGCGATCTGAAATCTATAATCTATGTGTACGTTATACGATCTAAAACCACCAACCTACGATGTATGATATTCGATATACGATCTAAGATCTACAATCAAGAATGTATGATTTGCAATGTACGATTTTAGAGCTACAATCTATAATCTACGATATACGATTGAGATCTAAAATTTACTATATCCAACCGACGATGTATGATATGCGATATACGGTCTACAATTTACAATCTGCAATGTATGATTTGCAATGTACGTTCTAAGAGCTACAATCTATAATCTACGAAATACGTTTAAAGATCTCCAATTTACGATATACGATATACGCTATAGTATCTACAATCTATGATACATGATCTACTATATATGTTTCACAATCTACTATATACGATTCATAATCTACAATCTATGATATACTAACTTAATTACTATTTATGATCTACTACCTATGATAGATGATCTACTTTATAAAACTATCTGTTTATCTATAAACGCTTTTAAAAAGATATTCTTCTTCATTATGTACAGTCAGAATAAGATTTTCGATTTCGATATAATATACAAAAATGTATTCAGAGCTTTAGAAAGCCTGCAGCATTACATTTAATATAGAGTTTATTAAATATGTAAAATATTTTAGATTTTGAATGCATTGCAAAATCGAAGAGGGAGAGAAAGAAACCCTATTTTAAAAGCCCAGCAACTCTACCTATAAACTCTTATATGGATAAGGCAATCATATAATACTAACAACTTTCTCAATTTAGCACTAAAACATATGGAATTTGCCATTGAAAATCTTTGCTTTAGCTAACAGGGTATTTCGATAGTCGATCATTTCCCCCAGCTAAAGCACTCTTAATTGTTTGTTAGTTGCGTTTTTCGCTAACTGTTAAATTAATGAGTTTTTATATATTTAGTCGGTTATGCTTAGAGTATATGATTGCTACCTGTTATTGTTGCTGTTGTTGTTGTTGTTGTTGTTGTTGCTGTTCTTGTTATTTGAGTTCTTTTTGTTGTTGTTAATGTTGTTGTTATTGTTGATGTTGTTATTGCAATTTGTGGTTTGTTTGCCTGTTGAGTACAACCTTGACGCAATTCTGTGGTTACTTAGCTACAGTTAGCGTCGTAATTCTGTATGGCTTAGGTGAAACCCAAATCGGAGCACGTGTCAATTCGATTTCGTTTGATTGAAATATTGATTCGACGACTTAACTCTAATAATACAATACAAATTATACTGAAATTTCGGATACTTTTTATTCAATAAATACAAATATTACTAAATTATTATAATAATATAAAAACTTTTACAAATATTTAAAAGCTTTTACAAATATTTATAAATATTTACTTGCAAATTTAATTTTTATATATTTTTTTTTTAGATAAATATATTTTTTTTAATATTTTTTTTTTAGTATATATTTTTTAATCTATATAAATTTTTTTTTTAATTATTGTTTTTTAATGTTTTTTTTAAATGGATTTTTTTTTAATATATTTTTTTTTTAAACTAAATTTTAGCTTGCAGTCAACACTTTCATCAACTTTATATAAAGTTTCTGTTTAACAATAAAAAAAAAGAAAATTTTCAATTTGAATAAAGAAATTTGAGATTTAAGATCATAAAAATAGGAGTGTAAAAAATCTAATTTTGATACAAATAAAGTTTGAAATGTATTTTTCATTGCCATTTCACAGTTTTTGCAAACTATTTGCGAATGTCAGCATCAATGCCACGCCCATCACAAAACGGCTTACTGTTAGACAACAAATCATTATTAATATACTTGATCGGGCTCTAGATTTAACGCTGTCCATCCAGCTGTCTATCCATATAGAAAACTTTGAAACTAGACTCTTGAAATATAACGCTACACAAGTCGAGCACTCCCGACTAGAGTCAGCTTTTCGATACCCTTACCTACTCAAAATTGCCGCATATTTCATACAAGTGTACAGCGCAGCTTCTAGTCCGTCACTCACAACTAGATCCGCTTTAGTTTTATTATTTATTTCTCACTGACAATTGACTTTGAGATTTACGTCTGGAGTTGCTATAGCTCAGAAATGTCGTTGTAGCTTCATTTTATTTTGCTGCGCCATTTGCAACGTTTAAGAACAACAACAGCAACAACAACAATAATAATCGCAACAAAGAGTGAGAGGACAGAGATTTTATTTGACTTCCGCCAAGATTAAGTTCAATAAACCACCAAGAAGTGCAGATGTAGTCACTGCGAGTAGGTGGCAGAGTGGCAGAGGAAGCAGCATTAATAAAGTAGCCATATGCAGATATATATATTTTTATATATATATATGTCTTTATGCACTTATCTATACACTGTAGAACACTTCATCATATATATATATATGCACACACGTTTAACTAGATTTTGTGCTGTTGTTTATTTTTTATGCATCTTTCGAATTCCTAAAGCTAATCCCCAGAGTTTATTAACATACTTTGACCAGCATAATCTATAGAAACCGGTCGAAACAGGGTCAACAAATTAAGAATCTTGATTGTTTAGAAGATACCCTGTAGTAAGTATAGCCTTTTTGGGAATTATTAGTAGAATTCAGTTGAGCTGATGTCTAAGCAGATAAAACTTTGCTTTCGACTGATTAGTGCTTAGATAGATTTATAGATATGTTTTTTTTAAATAGTTATTTCAATAATTTTTTTAATAATTATTTTAGTGTTTTTTTTTTTAAATAATATTTGAATAATTTGGTTCAATAATTTTTGTTAAATATTTTTTTTTAATATAAATTTTTTTTAAGTAGGTATTTTTTATTCTTTTTTTTTTTTAAATAATTTTTCAAAAATTAGTTTTAATTTTTTTTTTTAACTGATTTTTTTTATAAATTTGTTTTAATAATTTTTGTTAAAAAACTTAAAAAAAAAATTAGTTTAAATATTTTTTTAAACAATTTGTTTTAGTCATTTTTTTAACGTATTTTTTTTTTTTACTTTTATTTATTAATTTATCTTTTTATTTATTTATTTATTTATTATTTATATTTTTATTTATTTATTATTTATATATTTATTTATTTATTTATTATTTATATATTTATTTTTATTTTTTTTATTTATATATTTATTTTTATTTATTTTTTTTTATATATTTATTTATTTATTTTTTTATTTATATATTTATTTATTTTTTTTTTATATATATTTATTTGTTTATTTTTTATTTATATATTTATTTATTTTTTAATTATATATATATATTTTTGTATATATATTTTATTATGTTTTTTAAATTTACTTTTCTTTTCTATTTATTTATTTTTATTTATTTTTTTTTTTTTGTATATATAAATTTGATAATTTGTGGAAACTGTTGCAAAACAAAAGCTTGTTCATCCAGACACTCTATTTCCAATCGATTAATAACGTGCAAACTCTATAACTCCTCCACTACACATTATATTGCATGAGCTGCGCAGTTTCTGCCGATCCAGTAGATATATGTATATATTACAATGCCAAGCTTTATCTGCTATGCGAAATAAGAATTGAAATACTCCCGACTAGCGTACAAGAAAAATAAAATCTTGCTTGTCGCATTTTTTCACACAGTTTCAGGTTGTCGTCAACACGTTCTACCTCTCTCTCTCTCGCTCTCTGTTGCTGTCTCCTTTTCGCTGCACTGTGTGAATTTACCACAATTTGTAGATGCGGCGAATTGCATCTATTAGTCAAATGCAGCGGCTGGCTGGGGGCCATCGTTAACAGCTGCCATGGACAAGGGTATGAGAATGCGTCTGTCAACTCAACAGGAGGCGTAGGCAAGACACGCCCACCTGCTGATTGTGAATGTGAATATATACACTTTACATAATTAATGTAATTATGTGCATGCATATAATTATGAGTCTAGGCAATGTACGTGACATTATGTAGTATATAATACTTGTATATAATTAAAATAAAGATTTTTGTTCAAACTTTTTTTATATTTAGTAGAATTTACAATTAATTTATTTTGCAATTTATAATATATATGTTTTTATACATACATATATTTTTTATATATTTTATCTAACGCATTTGGGTCACATTTGACACTAAAAACTAACACAAAAAGTTTAAGAACGCGTTTAATTTTTTTTTTTAGATTTTTCTTCGCTTGTTGTTTGCCGTCTTTCTTGTAGGCTTTCGTTTTGTTAACTGTTAACTGTTAAGTTTTTGCTGCTGTTCACTCAGTTGTGGCAAAAAAAAAAATGAAGACAAAAACAAAAACAACAAAAAACAAGTAAGAACGTTGCAGTCGGGCGCTACCGACTGCGGGATACTCATTCACACCCCCACAGATCACACCCATTGCCACGCCCACAATTGGTTTGTACATATATAATTTTTTGGAAATCAATAGAGGAGATCAGCAGTAATATCTGTATATAATTCTGATTTTCTCACTGAGAATCGGAAAAACGTATAGTTTTTCCCGATTTGCCACGCCCCCAGTAGGCGTAGACATATAATTTTTGGCCAGTTCTTAGAAGTAGTGAAGGGTAACGTAAGTGTGAAATTTGGATGCTTACACTCAAAAAATGCGAAAATTACAGGGTATTTTTTAGCCGGGCACACCCCATAAGGGGCGTAAAATTTATTTTTGGCGCATCGATAGAGGAGCTCACCAGTAACTTACCATCCAATTTTGAAGCTTCTAGCTCTAAAACTGTAGGAGCTACAAACTTTTGCGGTTTGCCACGCCCCCTATGGGCGTAGATATATCCGCCATATTTTTTCCAACTTGGGTTGTCAACCCGAGTATATATACCAAGTTTCAAGTCTCTAGCATCAATAGTGCTCAAAATATTACAGAATTTGAAAAATCACTATATAGTCAGATCCGATTTGCCACGCCCCTAGTAGGCGTGGATATATAAATTTTTAGTCGATCTTCATAGGATCGTATCAGTAACCTACGTGCCAAATTTGGGCGTTTTAGCTTTAAAACTGTAGAAGATACAGTTTTACCCGATTTGCCACGCCCCCAATGGGCGTAGATATATCCGCCATAGCTTTTTGATCTTGGGTTGTCAACACGAGTATATATTCCAAATTGCAACTCTCTAGCACTTCTAGAAGTAGTGTTTCTGAGGTATGGGCAAATGCATTTTCCGATTTGCCACGCCCCTAGTGGGCGTATCGGGAAAATCTTGACACTTTATAATTCGAGGGTATACACGAGTATATATTCCAAATTTCAACTCTCTAGCTTCAAAACTGTGCAAATGGTTTGCGTTCATACGGACAGACGGACAGACGGACAGACGGACAGACGGACAGACGGACGGACAGCGTGACGGACATTGCACAAAACCAATATACTCATTTCACTTTGTGAATGAGTATAATAAATCAGAGAAGCAACAACAACAGGCTGAACGCAACGGTTGATTTTAAGCGTGTGGTGTGTTTGGCCGCGTGACTCACGACAATGGTCTGCAACGAATTCGCCGCCAGCTGCGCAGTCGCGTGCTGTGATGCGCAGCGACAGCAACAGCAGCGCCAGCGTCAGAGTCAGCGTCAGCGTCAGCTCCAGCGCTTTCAATGTCAAGTGGGAGCGATAACAACAACAAAATATGAACAACAAAAAACAATGTGAATTATGTTAAACAGCTTTTGAAAGCTTTGAGCTTCAATTAGTTATTGTTGTTGTTGTTGTTGTCGTTTGAGCTCATCATTTTTTTCTGCTTTTGCTTTTGCATCATTGTAGCTATTTATAACTGCGCACTGTCAGCTAAAGCTTTAGACGAAGCGAATTTGGCTCTCGAATGTAGCCCAACTTTCTACGCACATGTTTGGCCAAGTTCAAGGCAAGCGGCGAAGCTGCGTTTTGTTTGTGTGGACAAAACAAGTTGAATTCGCTCCAAAAGATAACGCGAATTTCACACTACACACGCACACGCACACAGCACAGTCAAGGCGTGGGAAGTGTTGCCAGAGCAACCAGCTAACTAAAAGGGGGAAACTGTAATTAAAAGCAAGGCAACAGCGACAGAAACAGAAGCAGCGACAGCAGCAGCTGAGAGCGTAGCACAATAAAAACTAATGTGCAACGAATAGTTAAGATCTCCAAAGAGATATGCAAGTTCATGTATATGGAAATGTCTCTGTGTGTGTGTGTATGTGTGTGAACATGTGTATGTACAAACTTTCTTACCACCATGTTCGGCGCGTTTGAAATAGATTTGAAAATCAAGAAACTGAAGCGCTATTTTGACGAACTGTTATGGATCTCTTAAGAAGCAGAGATGGAGAGATTAGAGAGAGAGAGAGAGATATATAGATAAAGCGAGAGGGAGAGATATAGGGAGTGATTGAAATATATATATATTAGAGAGAGGGAGAGATAGAGAGAGAGAGAGAGGGAGAGATATATAGAGAGAGAGAGAGAGGGAGAGATATATAGAGAGAGTGAGAGATACATAGAGAGAGAGTGAGAGATATAGCGAGTGGGAGAGATATAGAGAAAGAGGGAGGGATATATAGAGAGAGTGAGAGATATACTTATAGAGAGAGTGAGAGATATACTTATAGAGAGAATGAGAGATATACCTATAGAGAGAGCGAGAGAGATTGAGAGAGTGAAGTGAGAGAGATATCGAGAGTCAGAGATAGAAAGAGCGAGAAATAGAGAGAGAGTCAAGTGAGAGATATCGAAAGTTAGAGATAGAAAGAGCGAGAAATAGAGAGAGAGAGAGTGAAGTGAGAGAGATAATGAAAGAGAAAAAGTAAATCAGAGAAAGAGAAACAGAGAGAGGTATACATCGAGATCGAGAGATATGCATACAGATCCAGAGAGATAGATAGATAGATAGAGAGAGAGAGAGAGGCAAGGGAGTGAACTGAGAGACAGATAGAGCTAGAGAGCGCGAGAGGTATACATCGAGATCGAGAGACTTACATACAGATCGAGAGATAGAGAGAGAGAGAAAGAGAGAAGCCAGAGAGTTAACTGAGAACGAGATAGAGCTAGAGATATACATATAGATATCTACAGATCGAAAGAAATAGATGTAGAGATAGAGAGACGGAACGAGAATCCTTAAAGAAACGTTATCTCATCTCTGTTCTATCTATCTAATGCTATCTATCTAGTACTGTAAAATAGATCATAACTACGCACTGATATACGCCTACTCCTACGATACACATATGTAGTTGTCTTATCTCTAAGTGGATTCATTTGATATACACATATATAGGTCTATATATATGAAAGCACATTTAGAGACAGAGCTATACATGATCTAGAATACAAAACTCATTAAGATCACTTCTTTTTTTGCTCATTATTATAAAGATTTGCGCAAGTTTTTCACATATTTTGTTGTTTCTTTTAAGAGCTTTAAGACTATTTCCCAAAGTAATTTTTTAGATACAATTCATAGCTTCTTCTTCTTCTTCTTCTGCTTTTTGTTTGTCCAACTATTCATAAGTTATTCAACAAGTATTACTATAGTCTAGATATATATCTGTAGATGCTGTTACAGCGGCTTTATCTCTTTAGGAAGCCGACAAAGTTTACGGTAAAGTTGAGTTTTTTTTAGTTATTTCTCAGACTTAATGGACTTGGCTGACAGCTCGATGCGTAGGGCCACGTTAGGAATTGGCACAAATCGCCGCTTGATGGCTATAAATTAGGCTACAGCTGCTATATGAGAGAGATTATAAAAGAAGAAGAAGAGGAGGAAGAGGAAGACGAGACATCATTTGACAAACAGAGAAGATAGAGATAAAGATAAAGATAAAGTGAAGCTTACTTAGAATGAAAACAAACAAACAAAATGAAGAAGAAAATCAGAGTTGGGAGAATTGTGTCATGCGCATCGTTATTATAATTATCATTATTGTTGATTTCAGCATTTACATTCATTCACACGATTGTGCGCCACTCACAATAGATGCGAAAAACAAAAACAACTTCTCAATTGTTGTAGTTAGCATCAAGTTTAGAAACTCGACAAGAAAAAATGAAGCAAAAAAAATGAGTGCAAAAATTAACACTTATCACGTGACGCGACATCAGGAGTTTGCAGGTGAGTAAGGTGAGCAACACGTTGAAATCAATAAAAACTCTTTTTTTGCCATAAATTCTATGAGCCAAAATGTGACAAATTACTTAAGATTTAGAGAAGTTCTTCTAGGTCTATCCTATATATTATATCCTATATCCTTTATATTATATAGAATTGTTTAATATATATGTATATAGGGCAGCACTATAATCATCAAAAGATTGTTTCTTCATTTCCAGATATCCGTATATATATATAAAGATCATATTATATATACATAATATATTTAATATAAAAGTCTGAGCTGTTCTCAATTCTCTACTTTTTCATTCTCTCCCTGACTTTAATAGTCATCCAGCTTGTATATATACGAGGGCTGTTCAAAAAGAATCATGAATGTTAAATTTCCATGAGTCTCATACCTTCACTTTCGATTTGACTCATGTCTCCCATTTGGACCACTTTGCAGGCTTAGTTAATTTTTGACAGCTGTTTTGCTTGGCCATGTTATGGCTCGTCTGCAATTTGTGCCCATTCCACAAAGTGAAGCAAAGCATCTGAATCAAATTAATGGCCAAAAACAACAGACTAATGATGGTGCAACCAAATATCTATCGAGATATGGCTCCATGAGTCTTTTTCTTGTTAGCCAAAACTAAAGAAGTCTATGAAAGAACAATGAGAAGCTACGATTGGGAAGGTAAATGATATGAATAGATTTTTTTTATATAAAATTAAATTGAAATTATGCAAAATTAAGCTTTTTTATTTTAAGGGGATTGTTGTAATAATTTTAATTTTTAAAAGATTTTTTTATATAAAATACCTTTTTTTAATATTTTTTTATTTACTTATTTTATATACTATTTATTTTTTATTGTCTTTATATTTTATTTTATTTTTTATTCTTTTTTTTTGCCATTTTTTTATTTTTTTTA
Source organism: Drosophila nigricruria (assembly GCA_037075265.1). Classification (NCBI taxonomy): domain Eukaryota; kingdom Metazoa; phylum Arthropoda; class Insecta; order Diptera; family Drosophilidae; genus Drosophila; species Drosophila nigricruria. The sequence continues at coordinate 6,787,971 of JBAMCI010000206.1, read as the reverse complement.
AATTTATTTATATATTTTTTTAAATTATTTATTTCATTTACTTTTTCATTAATTTTTTTTCTTTGTTTTTTTTTTAAGTTTGTTTTTATTTATTATTATTATTTTTGTTTATTTACTTTTTATTCAATTTATTTACTTTTATATTTTATTTTTTTTATTTTATTTATTTTTTATTTTATTTATTTTTTATTTTATTTAAATATATATATATATTTTTTTTTTATATTTGTATCTATTTATTTTTTATTTTTATTATTTTTATTTTTTTACTATTTAATTTTTTATATTTATTTTTTGATTTATTTACTTTTCATTTTTTATTATTATTTTTTTTTTTTAATATAAGGCTCATTTATTTCTAAAGAAATATTCAAAACACAAATTGAAAACTGTCCAAAATTAGTGAATTTTACGCATTAAGCTTTATCAGATTATACTTTATTGTTATAAACATTTTGAAGTTTGTAATTATTGAGTTAGGTTCAACAACTATTAAATGTTTCTAAACAAAACACTTTGCTAGTTGGCTAATTCTGTCACAGAATAATTATAGTAATATGATATGAAAACAATCAATATATAGTATATTATACCAATATGACTGATTAGGAGTTGTGTGACTCTCCTACCTGTGCCCAATGAAGCTAATTAGTTGCCTTACATTAAACAATACACAAATAATGCCCTCAAATAGATATATGATTTATAATGTGACATTCTTTAGATAAGGGCAAGAAAATAAGTTTTTTCAATAAGAAATGGAATGAGTGTACTTGAACTTGTTTTTCCATTTCTTTTCTAGTTTTTTGGGTTTCTTTTGTCAGGCAACGGAAGTAAATAGTTTCGTTTTTCTATTGATAAGAACTGTTTGTAAGACTTTATGGATTAAAGACAACATTCCGACTGATAAGTTTTTGTTAACATTGGAATTTTGGAAATGTACGAGCAAGATATAATTTTTATAAATTTATACATTTTTTTTGACTGATTGAGTGTCTAAATTATATAAAATGGAATTGATAAAAAATATTATTATTCTTTTTTCTCCATTATTTCGAATATTCAAGAGAGTATTTTTAAGCCCTGAATTCAATTTAAAATAATTTTTATTCTAAATAAAATTTATTTAATTTAAATTCAGAGCGGAAGCTGACGAAAAAACAATTTCAAGTTCTCAACAAAATATTATGAATCGTGCAAAAACGAGTGAATCAAATTTAGTGGTTCCGGGCTGAGCTGCGATTGCAAATGTCCAAAAATTACAAATAGAATTGAAGGCACGTTTTGGCAAGAGTGCGAAAGAATGTGAGAGGAGAGAGAGGAGGCGGCGGTGACAAATACTCACGCACACATACGCATACGATCTACAATTTGCTGCTGATTGACAGAACAGAATAGCACGTTGCGGGCGAGAGAGAGGGAGAGCGCTGCAAGAGTTGCAATAAGCTGTGCTCAAAATACCAGCAGAGCAAGTGGGTGGACAGAGCGCGAGCACGAGAGAGAGCGTGCGTGCGTGAGTGTGTGTGTGCGAGAGAATGAGTCAACTTCAGTTAGACGCAGAGGCACATCAATGCGGGTGATAGACAAGGAGGACGTCAAGCAGGCCAATGGCTGGGCTGTGCTGCTGCATTCAAAGAGAGCAAAGTGTGTGTGTGTGAGAGAGAGTGTGCCTGTGTGCGTGGAATAAGGTCAAGCGGGGTGCGGCAAAATAATTCCGCTGATAGCATTGATAAAAAAAAAGCCCGCAACAATTTTTGAATGGCAGAGAAGCAGCAGAGGCGTTGTCAGTGACACAGCCAACAACAACAGCAACAACAGAGAACAACAATGCATAAAGAATGGCAAACAAAAAATTTCAATAATAAAGAAATCCCAGTAGAAATTTCACTTTTGCTATGCGACGAACGGCGCCGTTATACAGCAGCAACAAATAAAGACGAGAGAGAGAGAGAGGGAGATAGAGAGGGAGACACACTCGCACACATAGAAACTGGCAGGCTAGGCCGCACTTTCTTTGACGCTGACGGCGCTGCTGACGCCGCCGCCGCTGCTGCTGCTGCGGCGACGCTCGCTCGCCTTTTGGCGGCTTTTACAAAATTTGTTTATTTCAGCCAAGACAGCAACAATGTGCATACAATTAATCAATTACTATATCAATCACACACACACATGCAAACACACATACGCGCACGCACACAAAGCGCAGCAAATCGAGCGCAAAATTTGTGCCGTTTTTTTATATATATTTTTTTTATTTTTTGGGCATTTTTTCATGATGACGCGTTTGCCAAAACACAAAAAAAAAAAACAACAACAAAAAACAACTTTAAGACAAAGGGCAATTGCACACATTTTGCACTTTTAATATGCAAATAATCACAGCAGCAACAACAACAACAATCAAAATGAAATCCCAAAAAAAAAAAAACAAAAAAAAAACTCATATATATATATGTATATAAACAATTCAATGAAAACATACAAATTCGTAATCACTTGGTCGCCGCCTCTTGTTGTTTGTGCTCGTTATTTTGCAGCTAACATACATATATATACATATATAGGTTGACTGCAGCGCGTCTTTTACTATAAATTAGTTTTTAATTTATGTCGAACGGCTCGAAAATTGATATATATATATAGGTAACTCCGCTGCGCACAAAAACCGAAAATGAACTGAATCGGATTTAGGGATGAGCGATATCTACTTGCCTAGCGCTGGCTAATATTTCTGGCAAAAACAAAACTATCGTTGCTGTCGTCGAAATATCGATACGCGCCGTATCGTATGCCGATCGCTGTGGTATTTTCTGCTGTTAAAGTAACAAAAATACTTTTTTTGTATTATATACTAAAAATGAAGAAAAAAATCTTGCACTTCAGCCATTTAAAAAAAGAAAGGATTTGATGTATGTCACACTATCGATATAATGGCAGTCGATAGTTGTAAGAAGGTGGGCCGCTCTAGAGGTATTTATGATGTTCAATGCGCAAGTCACGCCAAGTGACAAATTCCCAACAGAGTGACGTCATAAGCTCGCGCGGAGTGCATGCAAATACAAAGAACTAAATAAAACTGTCTTAAAAATTATTTTTAATTTATTAAATATTTCTATATTATTGCAGACTAGTATTAATGTCGACCGAAATAAAATTAAAATATACAAAATTTTTTTTATGTTTATTTTATGATTTTTAAAAATTGAATAATTATAAACTTTTAAATACTTTTAAAAAAATTATTTAAAGAATTTAAAATTTGTTTTTTTTTTGTATAGAACTATATAAAAAAGTTTTAAAAATTAACATTAAAATTAAATAATAAAGAAAAATAAATAAAATATAAGTTAAATCAAATTAGACGTTTTTTATTGCTAGAAAGTTAAAATTTGTCTAGTTGGCAGTGTCCGACTAGGAAATACCCTTAACTCCACACAAAGCGCCTCAAACGTGTTTCTCTTCCAGTAAGCCTTATGGAATGTATTCTTAAAAGAAAAGTTAGCTTTGTTCATAAAAAACAAGCACGAGTTAACTAGTCGGCACCAGAAAATACCCTGTACGTTTCAAACAAATTAGCTCAAATCTATGCTGTTAACCCATTTGAATTTTGGCGCGCTTTTGATCACACACACAAATACTCTTTAGCAGCCACTGTTAAATGCGGCTCAGTAGGTTATGCAAAGAGCAGTTCCATGACTCTTAATGTTAACTAACAGTTCTGTAAGTAACGTCAATCTGTGCACTGTTTACTCATTTGAATTTTGGCGTGCAATTGCTCACACACACAAATACTCTTTAGCAGCCACTGTTAAATGTGGCTCAGTAGGTTATGCAAACAGCAGTTCCATGACTTTTAATGTTAACTAACAGTTCTGTTAGTAAAGTCAGTCTCTACGCTGTTAATCTATTTGAATTTTGGCGCGCATTTGATCAGAGCTTTCGCAAGAGCTTGAAAATAATTCAAATTCTAATTCTGTCATTACATAGGGCATATATTTACTTATTGAACACTTAAACATTTAATAAATTTTAAGAAAACTGAGACTTTTAAAAAGAAATACAAAGTTGAAACTGGAAATGATTAAATCGTTTTTTCAGTTGAGATTCGAGCTCTTTTCTAGATTAAGTACCTTATATCTACAAATAAAAAAGTGAACTAAATATAAATACGAAAGATTTCACGCATTGCAACGCGCTTGTTGCACATCGGACACTTTTTGCTCGAGCGCACGGCGGACTTGATGCAGCTGTTGCAGAAGACGTGGCCACATTTCGTGGACATCGGTTCACGCCTGCGAACAGACTCCAGGCAAACGGGACACTTATAGGTGCTGGACGGAGTGCCGCTGCTTCTTCGTCGGGCCTGTCGCTGCGCACTTTCTGGCGAGCACAGATCGATGATGGCAGCCGGAGCCTGGGCTCGAGGCGGACTCGAATCGTCATCATCGGTGTCCGACAGGACAATCGTATCGACTGTTTGATCAACTAAGCAAACTGGGTTCAATATCGATTCAGATATATGAATTGTACTATATATACCTACCATATGCAGTTCGATACGGCGAATAAAGGAAATTCAGCGATTCATCTAGAAAACAGAAAAACAAGTCAGAAAGCTATAGTCCGGACTGCCCGACTAGCAGATACTCTGAACTGTAGCTTATCTCTAGGTATATATAGCTATATATCCAACTAAAATATTTCAGAATTTGGTATCCGAAATATAACGAAATTTAAAATTGTCTAAAATATACATGAAACTAAATACAAAATTTGGAGACTCGTAACACACTCTAACACTGATAGCTCTTATAGGTGCTGAGATCGCCGCGTTCATACATGGGGACAGATAGATGTACGGACGGATGGACAGACGGACGGATAGACGGATGGATGGACAGACAGACGGATGGACAGACGGACGGATGGATGGACAAGCGGATGGACAGACAGACAGACGGACGGACGGACGGACAGGCGGATGGGCAAAACGACTCAGCTTGTCACCCTGTTCATGAATATATATACTTTATGGGGTCTGCCAAGCCTCCTTCTGGCCATTACATACATTTTCACAGAGCCATTATACCCAGATTCTTTATATATTCAATATAACCTTACCATTAGCCATAGTCTCTTCATCTAAATTCCAATTTGCCGCTCGCCGGGCTCTGATGATTCGCGGCGGAGAAACAACAATCAACGATTCATCATCATCTAACACATATATATAATAATTATATATATAGCTAATATATATATATATATATAGAATTCACTTACCAATCAATATGCTTAGATCAACTCTAGTCGAACGTGAAGGCCCTCTAATGCCTCGAGAAATCGGATTCGGCGAATCCTCGCTTTCATCTGAGCTTTCATCTAAGAGAATATACACACATACATACATATATAGAATGTAGTAAACATTGCCTTAACTTACCGTTAGCCGTGCTCCCGTTATCTGTTGTAGTGTCGTCACTCGGCGATGCCGTGGAGGCTCGATTGCGGGGTATCTGAAATATATATATATATATACATATTTACTATTTGCAGTGTTAGTTATAGCTGTTAGCTTACCGATTTCAGAAAATTAATAATACGAAACATTCTGCTATTTGCATTTCTAATCCTACTTTTCCTATTTTTACTTCATACAAAATAAATCGCGCCCTAACAGAAACATATGTTGAAAGCTCTAACGGAATGTCACTCGCAACATATGGCATATATCGACTGCAATTGGTATCGATGGCAGCTGTAAAGTGCAAGCTTGCGCTGTTAATTAACAGCAAAGTGGCCATACATTTGAAATGTAATTAAATGAAATTGTATGGGGATTTCATTAGCATGCATAAATAAATAGCAATATTTAAACAAATAAATAAAATAAATAAAATAAAATAAAAGTAACATTGCCTTGTATATTTTTTATGTATATAATTGTAATAAATATTCATAGTTACAAAAAATGTTTAAAAATATCAAAATATGCATAATATTTAACTTATATTGCATATGTTATATTTTAAAATATCATATTTTACTATATTTCAAAGCTGTGGAAGAATATCTCAAGTGTAGAGACTTTTGAATCCTTCGTCAAGTTAGTTTCGTTGGCTGAGTAAACCGCTTTAACAGTGCCCAATGTAGCGAGTAGACAGCATGGCGAGACCGAGCACGATATATCGATACGCGATATATCTGTCGTTAAGCGCTTTCGACAGCTGAGCGCATTTTTTAGCACATTTTTGCAACGCGACGCGTTTGTGTAGCTTCTGCTAAAAATTTTTTTTACTGTGACAAAAACAACATTAAAAACCAAACGCAAAAAGCAATTTTGTTGTCTGTGTGCGTGTGCGTGTGTGTGTGTGTGTGCGCATCCTGCAACACAAATCGTTGCAAATGGGATACTTTTTTTGTTGTTTGTTTTTGTAGTTAGCCAAAAAAAAAAATAAAAAAAAAAGCTTCCTCCTCTCCAGCGCCAACGGATTGCAGCTGCAAAGCAAAAAGACAAACTTAACCTCGCAGCAGCAGCAAAAAAAAAAACGCAAAGCGGCTAAGAAGAAAGAAGAGAGAGAGAGAGAGAGAGCGAGAGAGCGAGCTACTTGTGTGAAAAAAGTGTTTGTTGCAGTACTTATTTTTCCAAAAGCCCCCCCGTCCCCTGCGCTCAGCATTCCCATAAAAGAAAATACGTGAAATAAACGGCAAGTGAAACAAAAACGAAAAGAAAAACCAAACACACCGGCGAGCAAAGCAAAAAAGCGAGCAACGTACACACAAACACACATATGCATGTGTCTGTCTGTGTGCGTGCGTGTGCGTGTGTGTGTGTGTGGATGTATGTTAAATAAATATTATTTAATGCAAAAAGAATAATATTGAGCTACATATATACATATATGTGTGTGTATATATATCATATAACTTGGCATATTTAGCCGGCTTTTGTCGAATTCGATCAGTTTTTGCATTTCTATGAAACTGCAGCAATACTTTAACCCTAGATTGCCGCTGTCACCGAAAGCTTCCCAATTGGATTTTCCCGTTTGCTAATTGGCAACAGCTGTGCAGCATGCAAATCTTGATAAAAGCCAACTTTACTTTTGCATTCAAAACGTAAGATTTTTATTTTTATTTATATATATGTATATTATATATATCTACATACATATATCCGTATGTTTGTATGTATGTGTGTATACATAACCTAAAATAGCATTAGTGATGGGCTTTGGTCACGACCTACGCCAATAACACGATCGAGTTTTGATATCTAAATCGGAATTTGGCTTAAAGGCGTTTAATTTTTTTTTTTCGATTTTAATTTGTTATTGTTAAATATATTACTTAATTTAATATATATATTTTTATTGTTTTTTTTTTAATATATACAAATATAAACAATTAATAAAAAAAATTATTTATTTTATATATTTTTAGTTATTTAATTTAAAACAAAATGCAAATAAATTTTTTGTAAGCTTTTTTTTTCATTAAAAAAAAAAAAAAACATGTTAATTTATAATTTAAGCTAGAAAATTCCAGTTTAAAGGACTCAAACTTATTTTTAAATAAAAAATAAATAAATAAATAGAAGTTCTTCTCAACTAAAAATAAATTGAATATAAAATAAATTTTGATATTAAAACTGAAAAAAATAATAATTTATAGTTTAAAAAAATATATAAATAATATTTTATAAATATTTATATTTATTGAAATTATTTTAATAAAAAAGTAAATTATTAATCTTTTAAGAAAAACATTTTAATTCATAACTTAAACTAGAAAATTCAAAATTCTTTCAAATATTAAATTCTTTTTCACATATAAAATAAAATAAAAAAAAATTTTTTTGAATTAAAAATAATTGGAATATAAAATAATAGAATATAATAAAAATTAAAAATAATATAATGCTATTCAAATTTTAAAAAAAAATTGTATTTTTATAATAAACATAAAAATTAAATAATAATTAAAAAATATTTGTTTTTTTACTTATTTTTTTTTTTTTTTAATATGAATATTTTTAGTCTTATTACTTATTAATATTTAGTATTATATTTTAATATAAGTTACTTTTTTCATGTTGATAATTTTGAATAATTTTTACTTATTTCAATTATTTTTTATTATTATTTCTTGGCTTTCTTGCAAAAACTAGTTTTTTTTTTTCTTAGTTGTAATATCATTATTTACAGTTTAATTAAACTTTAAAATTTTAATTTCTATATTCTTTTTGTTGCAATCAATTTTAAATGTTATTATATAATTTCTTTATTTATTTTTTTAGTTTTCAATAAAAATTAGATGTTTTACTTAATATAAATTAATAACAAATATATTATAATAATTAAAATTAATGTATTTTATGTTGAAATTTTAATTTCTTAATTTTAATATTTTTATTTCAGTTTATTTAATTTTTAAAGTCATATTTAAATACATACATATATATAATTTTATTTTATTATAATTCTTTAAATTTTTATTTACTTATTTATTTATTTTATTTTTATTTTTTGTCTAGAATCATAAATTAAATAACTTTACTAAATAATCAAATAATAAACTTTTGTTTAGATAACGATATAATACTAATCAGATATAACTGTACAAATTTCAGCTAATATGCCAATCGATCGATCGCAATGGCGTTGACAATTGTTGTTTTTGCAAAACAAAAAAACATTAATATTAATAATTGACGAAGTAAAAACAAAAAGTAATCGAGAACAAAAACAACAAATTGAAAGTAGAAAAGAAAAAGAAACCCGTTAATAAAATTCTCAATCAAACGACAAATCGGAAAATTGAAAACTGCAATAAAATGGATCATTTTCAAACGTCGCTAAATCCGCGCAAACATGAGCTGCTCGAAGCGCGCATCATTGGCGTCAGGGTAAGTTGTTTATGTATATATATCTCTGGAATATACTATATTTAATATAATATAATATCTATAAATATAGAATATACTATATATCTAATATGGTGGAATAATAATATTTGAATCGCTCTGAGCTCTTCTACAGCAGAACTTTATTTTCCACCAATTTGTGCTTTTAACAATTATATAGTATTTCGATTTGACATAGCTTAGAAGATTACTAAGCCTTATTCTAGTAGAGCTAATTTAGTCCAAATACTTCCTATACTTTCCTCGATTCTTTCAATGAAACTTGACGACTTTGTTTATTTTGCTTAGACATTACAAACAAAGTGAAGCTTGTGAATATCAGGTCTTATGTCTTATAGCTATATATATGTATGTATATGTGTTACATATATGAGATTTGGCCTACTTAAATATATATGTGTGTTAGCCGGATCATCCGATATTTAGAGAGAGTGAAAGAGTAAAGATTGAGGGGCAAAAGCAAGTTCTACAATTTGGACTTAACTGTTGATGCAGATGAGTGATATATACATGGATATCAATATATCCAAAGATATGCTATAAATAAATATAAATTTTTTAAAGATAATTGTCTTAAAAGTTTGATTACATATATATATATTATATATTTTTTTTTTTTTCAATTAAATTTTTTTTTTTCAATATTATTTTTTAGATTTTATTATTATTTTTTTAAATTTAATAAATTTTTTAGATTTTACTATTGTTTTCTTTTTTAAGTGAATTTTTTTTAATGTTGTTATTTTTTTTAATTTTGTTATATTTTCTAAGCTTAACAATTATCTTTTAAATTTTATTATTTACTTTTTTTTTAAATTCTATTCTTTTTTTTTATTATATTTTTTATACTATGTTTTTTAATTTTATTATTTTTTAGATTTATTATTATATATTTTAGCTTTTATTATTATTTTTGTTCTTAAATTTTATTATATTTTTTAATTTTATTATTATATTTTCTATGTTTAATAATTATTTTTAAAATTTTATTATTTACTTATTTTTTAAATTCTATTATTTTGTTTTTATTATATTTTTTTATATTATGCTTTTTTATTTTATTATTTTTAAATTTTATTATTATTTTTTTAAATATTATTATTATTATTAGGATTTTTAAATTTTATTATTTATTATTTTATTATATTTTTTTATTTTATTTATATAATAGAAATATTTATGTAATATATAGGAAAATAAATCAATTACTAGAGCGAGAGAGAGAGCTTTTTCAGCTTTGCGTGTTTATTCAGTTTAGTTGTTGCAGATTTATCTAAGACTCTATCTATATATATTTATATATTTAGCTGTAAACCTTAACTAATAAGTGGGCCGTATGCCAGTATATATGTACAGCTTAACTCTAGATAGATTTATTTATTTCTAATTCTACTATTTAAATACTAATTTCACTGAACGATTTCTGCACAGCAATATATGAAATTCAATATTGGGTAACTACGTGCACGAGGGGCTAACGTGGGTTAAGGCCCCAGCCACAGGCAGGCACAGGCACAGGCCAAACGGTTATTGCACTTTGGAATTGTCAGCAGCTACACAGCTTTAACTTTGTGCATCGAGTTGTTGTTGTTGTTGGGCTGGAAACTGTGATGGGGTAGGACAGTGGCATTGGCAAGGGGATGGGGCAGGGGCAGAGGCAGAGGCAGGGGAGGGGGCAAATCTTGCAGAAAATGAAGATGGAAGATGGAAGATGCTTTTCCCATAGTTTTGGTGAGCCCTTCGTGCGCTGGCTGCCTCTCACCTTCGCGTGCATAGGGCAAAAGAGTTTAACAAAGCAAATGAGATGAAAAAGAAATAGACGAGAGCATAAGCAAAGGCAAATTAGCGTGGAGGGAAAAGAAAGCGAAGAGTATATATATACATATATATGTATATATGTATGTATATAGGCATATATATTATGTATTGTCATATATATGTATATATTTATCCATGTATGTATGTATTTTATGTTGAAAAATGTATCGCTCCACTTCTACACACACACACTCACACACACACAATGGTTGGGCTCTGTTATTGTCGTTGTCAACATCTTGTCTCGTGACGGGACGTGGCAAACACAACACACATAAACACACGCACACATACATACATACATACATATAAACATACAAACATACATACATATGTCTGTATGTATGCTTATATACGCTTATATTGCCAATACATAATATTGCACAGTGCATCAACTACACATACATACATACGCACACACACACACACACATGCTAACTTTTGCACTTACTCTCACAGCCCACACACATATACCCCCTCTGCCCTGCTCGCCAACGCCGTAAGCGAAACCAAACCAACTGTAGTCGCCCGCTCGCCTCTCTTCTTCTGCATCTTCGTCCTCTGCTTCTTCTTCTTGCACAACACATACACACGTCCCCTATGCTGCTGCTACTGCTGCTGCTGCCCTACGCCCATATCAAGCGCACTAGCCCCACCCTAGGCTGCCCCCTAGTATATACATATATATGTATGTATATATGCATGCATGTATGTCTATATGTACGTATGTATGTACATACATACAAATGTATTTGGCTCCTTGCGCTAAGCTAGGCTGCTGCTACAGCGACTTCTGGCTGTGCCACGTCTCCGTCTCTGTGCGTTTTGTGTTTGAAGAAATGAAAGCAAAAGAACAGCTGATAAGCGCGACACTGTCGTTGGCGTCGCTGTCGTTGTCGCTGCCGACGTCAACGTCAACGTCAACATTCGCGCTGCGCCGCTAACAGTGCGTCGCGCGTGCAAGTATCTACATACATGTATGTGTGCTCGCTGTTATTGCCTCTGGTGTATTAAGTGAGTGTGGTGAATAATAAATTCAACTCTTGATAAAAAGCAAATTAAGGTTAACTGATGATCAGAGAGCAAAGAGCTTACACAGTGGAACACATCAATTGAAATTTATGTCAATTGTAAAATAATATGGGATATGATTTAATAAGTTAATATGTATATTTTTTCTGTTAATATGACAATATTACAAATTTTTCAATATAAAAAATGTTACTTTCAATATTATATATATTATAAAATATATATTTCAAATATGTCCAATATTTATTATATTAGCTACATATGTAGTTAATTACACCTTTGATATATTAAAAGAATTAATTTCTTAAAAAAAACAACTGGATTTTATTTGATTTAAAACAAGCAGTTGCAATGTGCATATTCGCTGCCATGGCACCACGGTGCCAAAGTAAGCAGTGCACTGTTAACTAACATTGCGCTGTTATCAACAGTTGCTGTGCTGTTACTTTAACGAAAGCTGTTGTGCCGCCGCTGCTGCTGTATTTCTGTGCGCCTCGTACAGGCGTTTAAAAATTGTTTCACTCCATTTGCAAATTAACGCAAATTGCACGGTAAATGTTAATAATAAATATACTAGCTAGCAGAGACCCCCTAACAACAGCAATCATCAAATATGATGAACATTTTTATGCACATGTCTATATGTATGTATATACATATGTACATACATATATACAATAACATAGCATTTAATTGGCATACGCCTGTCAACACACAACAGCAGCGGCTTCCGCATGTTATTAACAGTGACGTTGCGGCCGGCAAAAAATGCGAAAAAGCATTAAAAAGGAAAAAAAAAAACAACAATGTGTGCTGCGCGCACTGTTGTTTCTGTTGTAGTCGTAGGTCGCTGTTGGTAGCCATTTTAACAGCGGTAGCAGCAGAGAAGTCGCTGTTGTTGCTTTGAATGCTCTCGCGAGCAAAATGCTCTCTCTGTTATGGCTGTGTGTGTGTGTGTGTGTGTTGAGGCCGGCTTGTTAACGGCTGTTTTGGCTTTTGTTTCACATTCGCTCTTTGTGGTTAATCTGTTTATATATATATTTTTGTATTTTACTGTTGTTACTATGACAATTGTGATTGTTTTTTTTTCTTGTTTTTCTTCTGAGATTTTCATACGTTTTATAGTGTCAATTAAACGGTCATTCATTTTGCATACATATATACACATACATGTACATACATACATACATATGTGAATATTTATGTATGGTCTTATCTCTGTCTTATCAGCTTAAGCTTTACTAGCCGCAGCCGCGCCTTTTGCTGCGGCTTTAGCCTAGCCGAACTAACCACCCAAAAAAAAAAACGGATTTAGGAAATGCGCCGCCAACGCCGGCGTCGCAGCTACCGCCAACGTTGCGACGCTCACGAAGATCAGGCGAAAAGGCAAAGCGAAACCGAAAAGCGAAGCTGCGCCCGGCAGTTGTAAAACGTTCGTTTGGCTTTGCTGGCGGCTCTCTCTTGCTCCTTGGCGTCCTCTATGTATGTGTGCATGCGACAACAACAACAACGATAAGAAGAAGCAGAACGTCAGCAGCAGCGCTGCGCAGTCGACGTCGCGACGTTGGCGTTGCTTTTGCTTGCTTCACATTTTTTTTTTGCATTTTTTATTTTTATTTTTTTTTTTACATTTTTCCAGAGGCCCAACTGCATGCAGTTTTTCACTGTTTTTTCAGTTGATTGCCACGCTTCAATGGAGTTTCAGTTCGACTTCAAGTTCGAGTTGTTGTTGTTGTCGTTGACATCGCTGCCTAGCGCAAGCGTCTGTATGTCTGTGTGCGTGTGTGCGTATGCATGTGCGTGCGCGTATGCGTGTTGAGTTTGTCCATGTTGAATTCGTGTGTGTGTGAGTGAACGAGAGCTTCAGCTTCATGTGAGAGTTGGAAACTGAACGAAAACAAAAAAAAAGACGGTGCAAATATTTAATTGGTTTTTTTGCTGTGTGTTTGTGTGTGTGTATTTCATTGTTGCTGCACAGTGAACCAATGAAATATAACGACAACAGAGTGGCAAGTGCAAAATAAAGAGCAGGCAAACAAACGAAACGAAACGGTAAAACAAGTGCAAAACAAATTCTTCACGCATTGCAAAGAAGAAGCAGAAGAAGAAGAAGAAGCAGAAGAAGCAGCAGCAGCAGCTGTAAGAGCAGCCATAGCGAAGACACAAACCACAATACCGATATGCCTGTAATAAAGCAACGAAAAATGAGTCGCTTAAAGGTTAGTGCAAAAGCTGAAAATAACGGAAAGAGAAAGAGAGAAGGAGAGAGCAATAGCTAGAGCAAGCTAATTTGCAATTTGTTTTTGTTGGCTTTTTAAATCACAGGATAAGAAAGTGAAAGAGATGGGCATAGCTTGGCATGCACAAGCGCAACGTAAGAGCGACAGAGAAAGTGATATGTAACAGTTAACTGTAAAGATGCAAATGGATCAATATAGCCAAGGTGCTGATGAGTGGAGGAGTAGAGTACATATGTAGAAGCCGCAAACCGGATCGTTGAACAGATATATGTAAATAGATTAGATAGATTTGTACTCAAATATTTAGAGTGTTTTAATGTTAACTTAATGTTATTGTATTCAGATGTTTTGAAAACATGAATCATAGGGTATATACGAGTAGGTATTATCAAAATTTTGCCCGTTTATATAGCAAGTTATAGCATAAGTTAAACTATATTGATTATTGTTAGAATATATCTCCTCCGGCATTACTACTTATTATGATCTTTCGATTTCCAATACATTTTGAGAGCTAAAATTGTCAAAAACAAAAGAATTTTGACCAAAAGTAACGGGATTTTACCACAATACTCTTCTTTGCCTTCTTTTCTAAACCAAAAGTGGAAATCTTCTTATTTTTTAACGCTAAAAGTATCGTTTTTATTTGGTTAAAGTTTTATTTAGTGCAGTTCTACTATATTCATGGACACATGAATTAATTAATATTTTCAAATTGATCCTTGTATTGAAAAGTTAAACAAAACTTTAAGCTGTGATTTAGTGTTATTATTAGCACTAATGCTTATCGCTTATATGTGCCATTAGATAATATATGTATAGTATATAATATATGTAGCTAAAGGGTATTAAACAGTTGGGTAACCTAGAATAACCTAGAATATCATTATATAAACGTAATATAACGTTTGTTGTAACATGATTTTGGACTTGAGTATGTATATATATATGTATATATATAGGCATACATGATTGTGTGTTAGCCAAAAAAAATCTAACATAGAACTGTTATACATATAAAACTGGTAACTCCGCGGCAAATGTAGTTGAAGCAATAGGCAAAGGAGAAGAGGGAAAAGAAGAAGTGAAAGAAGAAGAAGAAGAGAAAGAAGAAGCAGCAACAGCAGCAGCAGCACAACATACACACAGCTAAACAAGCGACAAGAAAACCTAATTTCTCTTTTTCTCGCGTTTGTCTTGCTCGTGTAATGCAAAATTCAAATACAACAACAACAACAACAACAATAGCAGCAACGGCAAAAAAAAAAGAAATAGAAGAAAGAAAAAAAATTCGCAAGTTCATTGAACTTGCCATGAAAATTATACGCTGCCAGCGAGCGACGCAAGCAAACGAGAAAACGTTGAAAAAAAAATGTAGGCATTGGCAGCAACAACAACAACAGCAGCAACAACAGCAACAACTGAAAACTAGTCATGCGTCGCTGCCAGCGTCGTCAGCATAGACGTCGACTGCGCTGCATAGATTTTGCGACCTGACCTAAAATGCAAAAATTTTGCTGCCCTCAGACGGCTGTTGCTAACAGAGGCCGTCACTGTTACGTCTTGCCATTACAGAAAGCAGCGTGCTGGTGTGTGAGAGAGAGGGATAGAGAGAGAGAGAGAGCGAAAGTCTACTAAGCTCAGCTGTTTAACCATGCCGACCTCTCAATTATCCTTCTCTCTCTCTCACTCTGCCACGTTTGGCTATGACAAAAAAAATGGAAAAAAAATAGAAAATGAGCAGAAAATTAATTAATGTTTTTTGCTATGCAAGAGATTTATTCGTTTGTTGCTTTGCTTTGTTTTGTTTTTCTTTTTTATTTATATTGAGTGCAAAATAAATGAAATTTTAGCAGCTGAGCTACAATTGTATGTGCTCTATAAAAAATATATATACATAATTATATATTTATATACAATATGTTGAACCGTATATGCAAAAGTATTTTATGCCAGCAAAAAAAAACAAAAAACCAAATAAATTTATAAATATAAACCAAAAATAAAAATTTAAAAACATAAATAAATTTAATAAAAAATAAAATTCAAAATAAATAAATAAAATAAAAATAAGTAAATTCAAAATAATAATTAGGTTAAATTAAATGAAGGTAAAAAAAAATTTTTTTAAATAAAATAAAATACAAAATATAAAAAATTTAACAAATACAAATAAAAACAAGTAAGAGTGCTCTAGTCGAGACGGCTCGACTACGAGATACCCTGAACCCTGCGAAGAGCCAATCTTCAAAACATTATATTCTTATTTAACGTATACAAATATTGCGAGCAACACACACACACACACATGCATACGCACGCACGCATATGCACGTGCTCTGCTGACTGCGCAGTCAGCGCAGCGACTGCGCTCGGGCTGCATATGCCTATTGTATGGGAAATTAAATGTTTAATAACTTTTTTTGTGGATGGACTTTCTTAATCAAACTTGCGCAGCGTAATCATGTCATTCATATGTATGTATTTGTCAAAGCACAAGTCTCTAGTATTTGAAATACGAATTTTGCAAATTGGGGGCGAAGGGGGCGTGGCATCCAAAATCCAAAAATTACAAATTGTCCGCATTCATTACACGGATCTACACAGTGAATTTGGAGTCTCTAGCTTTTACGGTATGCTTAACGGAAGAAAAGTTATCGATTTTTATCGATAATAAGGAAACGGGATGAGTTATCGAAAATCTAAAAAAAACTCGTACTGCGTAGGATATACACGAGTATATACTGAAAATTTCAGATCTCTAGCTTTTGTGGTTTACGAGATCGCTGCGTTCACACGGACGGACGGACGGACGGACGGACGGACGGACGGACGGACGGACGGACGGACGGACAGACGGACAGGGCTATTTCAACTCAGCTCATCGAGCTGATCAAGAATATATATACTTTATGGGGTCTGCGATGTCTCCTTCTGCCTGTTACATACATTTCCACAAAAACATTATACCCTGATTTCCCATTTTCAATGGGTTCAGGGTATAATAAACAAAAGTAATTTAAAACAAGTAAGAAAGCACTAGTCGGCGGTAACCGACTAGGAGATCCCCTGAACCCTGCGAAGAGCCGATATTCCAAACGTTCTACACTTCTCTTAATATGTACATTACGAGCAACACATACACACACACATACACACACATACGCACGCACGCATAAGCGAGCGCTATGCTGACTGCGCAGTTTACGCAGCGACTGCGCTTGGGCTGCAGTAAGAGCTATATTATGGGAAGTTAATTGTTGAATAAGTTCCTTTGTAGATGGACTTTTTTAATCAAACTTTCAGAGCGTGATCATGTCATTCATATGTGTGTATTTGCCGAAGCACAAGTCTCTAGCACTTGAAATACGTTTTTTGCAAATTGGGGGCGAAGGGGGCGTGGCATCCAAAGTATAACAAAAATCAAAATTGTATAAACTCCACATTATACTAAATACAAAAAAAGGAGTCTCTAGCTTTAAAGATGTGCGAGACATAATTTTATTACTGGTTTCCGATTTCGTTTTAAATCGATAACATTAAAACGATCAAATTTATCGATTTTTTGAAACAAACTTGATATGCGCGTGCTATACAGGAACCTACATAAAAAATTTCAAGTCTCTAGCTCTTATAGATTCTGAGATCGACGCGTTCATACATACGGACAGACGGACAGACGGACAGACAGACAGACAGACAGACAGGGCTAAATCAACTCAGCTCGTCGCCCTGATCAAGAATATATATACTTTATGGGGTCTGCCACGCCTCCTTCTGCCTGTTACATACATTTTAACAAAACCATTATACCCTGATTTCCCATTTTCAATGGGTTCAGGGTATAAAAATAAGAAAAAATTCAATAAAAATAAAAATTAAATTAAAAATAAATATATAAAATAAAAATAAATAAATTAAAAATAAAAATTAAATTAAATTAAACTAGAGAATAAAAATATAAAAGTTTTAAAAATAAAATTAATTAAAAAACAAAAATAATTAAAAAATAAAAATGATAAAAAATTAAATAGAAAATTAAATAAAATATAAATAATAAAATATAAAAAAAAAACAAATAAAAAATAAATATAAAAAAATAATAATAAAATAAAATAAATAAGTATAATTAATAAAAAATAATTAAATTTAATTTAAATTTAAATTTTATATACCGTCAAGCAATGATTTCTGATTATTGTTGTTTAATATCTTATGTTTTAGAGATAGAATTTCAATTGAAATTTTTATGACAAACTGGCCCACTTTCTATAATTTATTTACTATATTTTTATGATCTATTAATTATGTTTATTTATTTTTTATTGTAAATAAAAATAAAGCTAAGCTATGCGCGCACATAAGAAATATCTTTGCCTCGCATTTAAATGATATTTGTATGCATATATATATGAATATATATATATATATATATATATATATATATATGTATATATATATTTATATATATATTTTGTTTATTCATTCAATTTGTATTTATAGACTGTGTACACCAACGCATTATGAGTGTTCTTTGCCAGTTTTTTCTTTCATTGCTTTATTCATTGTTTGATTTCCTTGTGACACAACGCGGCGTATGAGTGATGTGAGTAAGGCAGCATCAAAAATCACGTAGCCGCCACGTTGTTGGCTTGTTTAGTTGATTACTTAATTATATTTTGCAATTTTGTGCAACACTGTCAAGCCGCAGTGTTGCAAAGTGAAAAGAAAAAGCAGCTGAAAATGAAAAAAATCAAGATTTTGATGAGTTTGGGTTTAAGATGCGGGCTGCGATAGGGGCAAGGCAAAAGGCACACGACAGTCCTGTGTGTGTGTGGGGGATTTTTTCTTCTTTTGCTTTTTGTTTTAGCGCGCGCTCTTCTCTTTTTTATATTCTTAGCAGTGGCTGGAGGGAGGGGCAGGAGCTGTGAAGTTTAAGCAGGAGCAGTGAATGGGGCAGGGAGATGCTTGTGCGCTGGGTTAATGCTCGCCAGCTGCTGTTGCTTGGCTTTGGCTATACCCTGTAGCGATTGAAAGTGTTAGAGTGTGAATATATAAGGCATGGAAATTTGTATAATAAGAAGATATATATATTTTAACTATAAATAAACAAAATATATATATAATTTAATATATATATAAATTAAATAATATAATAATATAAATAAATTTTAACTAAAAATATAAATAAATTTTAAATAATAATAAAAAAAATATAATTAAGTTTTAATTAATAATATAATAAAAATAAATTTTAAATAATAATATAAAAATATAAATAAATTTTAAATAATAATATAAAAATATAAATAAATTATAAAAATTAATATATGAAATATATATAAATTTTAAATAATAATATAATACTATAAATACATTTTAAACAATTATATAATACAAATAAATTTTAAATACTAAATTAATAATATAAATAAGTTTTAAATAATACTATAAATAAATTTTAATTTATAAAAAATGTGAATAAATAAAAAAATATAAATAAATTTTAAATAATAATATAAAAATATGAATAAATTCTAAATAATAATATAATACTATAAATAAATTTAAAACAATAATAGAATAACAAAAATAAATTTTAAATACTAATTTAATAATATAAATAAGTTTTAAATAATAATATAAATAAATTTTAATTTATATAATAATACGAATAATTTTTAAATAAAATAATAATATAAATAAATTTTTAATAATAATATAAAAATATAAATAAATGTTAAATAATAATATTAATAAATTTTAAATAATAATATTAATAAATTTAAAATAATAATATAAATTAATTTTAAATAAATAAATCTTAAATAACAAAATAAATAAATTTTACATAATATTTGGCTAACGATTTTCATCTCTGTGTACAGGGTAGCTGTTAGTCAATAATTAATTGTTGTTGTTGTTCCTGTGTTACCCTTGTTGTTGTTGTTGTTGTTGTTGTTGTTGTTGTCACGTGAGTTGACATCAAAACGGATATGGAATTTTCAATATTTACTGTTGCTGTTGCGGTTTAATGTATGCAGCTGGCACACACACATACACACACACATACACACACACATATACACATACAGACAAATATACACGCACACCTGCACATACAGTTGTGGGTGGCTGATTGGGTGGCTGTGGCTGTGGCTGTGAAGACAGGCTGCGCAATAGCTAGCGCCCAGTTGTGCCCACTATGGCGCTTATGTAAGCATTTTCAGCATGTTTCCGCTTTTATATACGTGTAGAATTCACAAGAGAATGTTCATGTGGGCGTTGGGGATGGGGGGTGGGGGTGGGGGTGGTGTGTCTTGTGGGGGGTGTGGCAATGGGGGCAGGGTAAGGGGAAGGTTGCGTTGCGTCGTTTCACATAAGCAACCACCCATAGCTATCTCGCTTACTCGCACTTTCTCTCTCACTCTGTTTGCCTTTCCCCTATCACTCACTCACTCGCTCTTTCTCTCTCTCTCTCTCACTGTCTCTCACTCTCCCTCTCTCTCTCTCTCTGTGTGTGTGTGTATGTGCGTATGTCAGTCTATCTGTCTGTTTTGCTATGTTTCACTCCCACTTTGTATAATTCATTTAACAGTTTTCGCACGCAAAACTGCATTTGGCACACAATTTCGAAACGAACGCTAGATGGCGCTGCTGTAATTTGAAACAATTTGTCAGATTGCAAAATGGCCTTGGGACAGCAGGCAACAACCAGCTGGACTCTAGTCCATATTGGGTTTTATTTTGCGCTCAGCAATTACTCTATATCGAAATTTGCATAAAATACAAGTGAAAATCAACCAAATGGGCTTAATTACTTAAAAGTTTTTTAATTTCAATTTTAATTTTATTTAATTATTATGCGTTAACAGAGTTTTTAGCTGTGATCTAATAGATAATCTGTATCGATAGTGTATCTCTTAACTGTTATAGTATGGCTTGTTGCTTTATGATGATGTTTTTTCAACTATGCTTAACTTCTATGTAACATATAACATATAACATATAACATATAACATATAACATATAACATATAACATATAACATATAACATATAACATATAACATATAACATATAACATATAACATATAACATATAACATATAACATATAACATATAACATATAACATATAACATATAACATATAACATATAACATAACATATAACATATAACATTATTAGACTTTAATGAATCAGAATAGTAAATTGATAAAAGTCTAATAATGTTTTACATATAAGTTAAGCGTAGTTGAGCACTTAAAGGCGCTGAGTCCTATTACCAGGAGTTTTATAGTTTATAGAATATACAATATTTAAGTATATGATATGATGTTATGATGATATGTATATGATAAGTGTTAAGTTTTGCCTCGTCTGTCTAGAGAAACTGAACTGGAGAAGTGGACCTCCCTTGGGTGTCTAACTGGGGAATCTAGAATCTTTTGCTCCTGTTAACTTAGATACTTAGATAACTAGAGCTTTTTAAGTATTGAAACATGCTTGATTGATTGATTAGCCAGTCAATCAGCCAAATCAATCAGTTTTGTTCAATCAAACAAGAAATGAATATATAAATATCTAGATGAATGTAGTCAAGGTTTTGAGCTACAACACTTTATGTTTTAACTCAGATTGAGATACAAAACTTTATGCTGAACTGTTTGTCGCTTAAGAATTAGAATTAAGAATTAGAACAAGAATTCTTATATAAAAACTTATGTCTTATGTCCTGCCTTGGGCTTTTGTATGTCTCCTATACTCAATCGTTTTGACGATGGAAATGCTTGTAAATTCCACTGGAAGACGTCAGAATATGGCCGTTAATACCGTATTTCTGCTTGAAGATTGAGCTATATATATTACATTGCAACTAATCAAACACAGCTCTATAAACTCTGTTTATTTTGATCAATATCAAGCTCTCAATATCTGTTCACTTTATTATTATTATTATCATCAAGGCAGGGCACAAACTTCAAGTTTTGCTTGCCAAGCAAAGTTCCAGGCAAATATGGCATAAAACTAATATACTCTTATGATTTTGTGAACAGGCATGAAGATTGCTTGAAGCAAAGGCTTAGAATTAGAATTCGCTATATTTCGCTTTAGTTTGACTAAGCGAGCTCTGATAAAATGTTAGCTAGACAGACAGATGAAACTATATTATTAGATATAGTAGATAAAAGCACTAGACATATCTGAGATAAACAAAGAGGCTGCACTTGCATGCATCTTAAGGCCAGATCTTTCTATTGTGATAAAAAGAAGATATTTTAGATTTATCGATTGTTTGATAATTTGATTTTGAAATAAATTTTTCCTGCAATATAAGCTAAAGCCAATGGGGTCCAGGGGCTATAAACAAATATATGCTGGCATATATTATTTAAATTTTGTTTAATATTTATTGTTGTTGTATTTTGAGTAATTTTTGTTGACTATGCCAAAAGGCTGCTAACTTGGCTATAAGAGTTTTCATCATTGCAATAATTCTGCATGCATCAAATTTACTTTAATTTTGTTTAATGATTACTTAATATGAATAAATCTTTGTACTTATGTATATATATATATTTATTTATATATATATAAACTTATATATCTTACAAATTTTGGTAATTTCATCTAAAATTTATTTAGGCCAAGTTCTGCTCGTCTTACAATTCACAGTTTGTAAAGCAAGCAAATAGCTAATGCAGACATCTTTTGTTTGCTTACATTTTGATACAGAGTCAGAACATTCCAGCTCATACTCTTGCTAATATAATTATTTGTGTTTTGATTAGTCGTTATTCACACATACTCACACTCACACATACTCACACTCACGCACACTCACACACACACAGACACACTCCCACACACGCACACAGCCACTACCATTGGCTGAATTCCAGTCAACTGTTGCGATTTGTTAATGCAGGTCTTAATTGAAATTTGGAATGTGTTAAAGCAAATGTGAGTTAAGCATATGCCAAATGGGTGTTTATATATGAATTATGTATGTATATAAATATATATATATATGTGTATAAACACATATATATTATGCCATACATAATTATCTCTTTATAATTTTGTGCATATTATAAAAGCTTTGCTTACTTATATATGTATATGTAAGCCTCTTTATATATATATATATATATATATATATATATATATATATATATTCTCATGCCCATTACAGTATTGACTCATTATAAGAAATTCGTCACTAATTGGAATTTCTTACAATGAGTTAAGGGGAGTATACTAAGAGGCTTATATATATGTCCATAAATAGTATCTGCATATCATATGCACTTGAAATTGAATGAAGCATTGAAAATTTGCAATTCAGTTAAGAATTGGTTTTGCATTAATGTATGTAAGAGTGAGAAGGAGGCATGGCTGAATCCATTAAATATATATATTATATATGGTAAATCATGATCTGGTACAGCCAAACACAACAAAATTTAAACCTAGAAAAGTTAGAAATTTCACACAGAGAGAGTTCTTTCAAAGCAACATAAAATTTTCCAATTTCTATAAATCATTTCAAATCAATTTGAAATTGAATTATGAATTTGATTTAGTAGA
Organism: Drosophila nigricruria; assembly: GCA_037075265.1. NCBI lineage: Eukaryota > Metazoa > Arthropoda > Insecta > Diptera > Drosophilidae > Drosophila > Drosophila nigricruria. The sequence goes on along the minus strand of JBAMCI010000206.1, from coordinate 6,764,365 downwards.
TATTTAATGATGTTAAATGAAATTCCTTAAATCATTTAAATGTATAATTTCATTATGCAGCTCAAATATAGGCAACAGCGAAACGACAAATGATCTTAAACAAGTGTAGACTAAGAAGAAGAAAGTGTGACCAAACTATATGAGCTAGAAAATACTTAAACATAGTGTAGGACAATGTTTTGTATAAGTGTAAGTACTATAAGTATAAGAAACTGTATAAGTATAAGTACTATAAGTATAAGTAAATGTATAAGTATAAGTAGTATAAGTATAAGTAACTGTATAAGTATAAGTACTATAAGTATAAGCAACTGTATAAGTATAAGTAGTATAAGTATAAGTAACTGTATAAGTATAAGTACTATAAGTATAAGTAATTGTATAAGTATAAGTACTATAAGTATAAGTAACTGTTTAAGTATAATTATAAGTATAGTATAATTATAAGTATAATTATATAATAAGGGGTATTCCAACAGAGCTAGAATTCAACCAGATTTGATATTCGGTTGTCTCTAAATTAAAGCTTATTATTTATTTACATTAAATTAAATATTAATTTACTATAGGAGTTCTTTATTCTTTATTGTCTTTTCTACTATACGCTATATATATATAAGCTATAAGCTATGTATGTTTATAAACTAAAAGCTAAATTTTTATGATATAGTTTCAAAAAAGTATGAAATAGCGAAAAATTTTAATTTTTCATTAAAGAAAACATACTTTATGAATATTTTTTTTAAAACTTCATACAATTGTATAAATATTTATTTTTTGATTATACAAAATATTTCCTATCGCATATATGGACATTTCTATGCCTTACGCATGGTCTAAGAATTGTAAATAAGATAGAAGTTTTTATAGAGTTTGAAAAGAAGAAGTATGCTTCTTAGCGAAGGGTGAAAATATGAAAATATGTACTGCTTTGTGTATGTATAGATGCTATATATATAGATGTTAGTCAGGGTATTTCCAAGTCAGGCACTATCGACTTGTGCACTTTAACTTACTATATCATATAGCCTGGCATAGAAATCATAGATCAAACTGAATTTTCATAAGCAAAACTTAGCATTTACATGCTTTATGCTTAGGCTTTACTCATCTTCATGTCATATCACATCATATCATTAGATTTCTATATGAAATAAGAAAAAGTTGTTGATTTTTCCTCGAAATTTTTTGTTTAATACAAGTTTTCTGTATCAAATTCGCGCCTTATCTGCACATCGTTATCAGTTAGAACCTACTTCTATATAGCTTGAACTTGTGCAACTGCTACTATATACATATCTAATAGATATTGATATAGATAGATATTATCTCCATGTCTTTAACTTCATTTCTGGTCTGTATTTATGCTACCTTTTTGATATGAGTTGGAAACGTCGACAACTGTTATACATACTTGGGCGACAACTGTTATACATAAGCGCGAGGCGCTGCCAGCCAGCCAGCCAAGTGGGTATACAGCCAAGCAGCATCCCTACACAGCGCTACCCAAAGTGCCCCTTCAGCAGAAGGGGCCCACCCCATGCCATTGCCTTATCAGCCCCACCCACCACCACTGGGAAATGGTAACTGACAACTTACCCTTCAGCCAGAATTCTGGAGTTCTCTTTGTGTTTCTCTGATGTTGGCCAGCTCCCTTGCACAGCCACTGCCACTGCCATTGCCACTGCCACTCCCACTTCCACTCCCATTGTCGCTACCAATTCGCTTTGTATGTTGTATGTTGGGTTTCATCAATGCGTGGCGCGATTCTGGTGCATCGCAGCATCTGCTGCTATCAGAGAGTTGGAAGTAGGCAGCCCAACGAGTATGCTATGCACACTGCTTCCAACATCAAAAATAGAGAAAAAATACCAAAAAATTTGTGAAGTGCTTCAAATTGAGTGAAGTAGTTCAAGTGGAGTTATGCAAAGCATTCATTAATCAAAAATTTTTATAGATATGCATGTGGATATAGATACATAAATACAAGTGTTTTTTTTAGAGATATTTATGTACAGTATATGCCAAACATATATATGTGCATATATTATAATGAAAAAAAATATATATATTAAAGTAATATAAAAAATATATGTAAAAATGTAAAAATAATATTAAAAAAATATATAAACATAAAATTTAAAAAAAATATAAAGATAATATAAAAAAATATATAAAAATAATTTAAAAAAAATATATATAAAAATATGAATAAAAATAATATAAAAAATATAAATAATAAAAAAAATATTTTAAAAATTAATTATTTTTCTAGTCAAACAATTTATTATATTTCGAGATATTTTTCCTCTTCTTCTTCATGTTTTTATAAGGATTTTTGCTTTATCATTTCAATTGCTATTAGAAAGGAAATAAATTTTATATAGCAGATAAAATAGACTATTAAAATTTAAAATTAAAATTAAAATAATTATATTAATTAGATGTTCGATAAACATTTTCAAAATGAATGAAAAGTACAAATTTTAAATGCAATAAATGAGTTTAAGCTTTAAAAAAAAATGGTCTAAAAATGGACAAACAAATTTATAAATATAAAAATTGATGTTGCTTAAATTCTTAATTTTTAATTTGATATTATTATTATTATTATTATTATTACATGGTATTATTTAGAAATTTCAATAATAAAATTTCTTTGTTTATTTTTAGAAGTATTTTATTTAATATATAAACAAATTTTACATATAATAAAATATTATATTAAATAAAAAAAATATGTAATAATATATTTAATATATAAAATATTATTATATATTCAATATATTGTTATATATTATTTTATTTAATATAATTTTTCATTATATCAAATAAAATAATATATAATAATATATTTGAATTAATATTATATTTAATATAACAATAAAATATATTAAATTAAGTAATTTAAAAAAAAAATAAATAAACCAAGAAATTTTTATTAAAAAAAATCTCAATTAATTTCTTAAAAATATTCTTAACTTGAATGAAATTCTCAGCAATTTTACTTACTTTATGCCCAACTTTGCACCACTGTGCTGGGCATAGGCATAGGCATAGCGTGCAATTGGTAGCGGGTTTTGGTCAAAGCCTTCGCTGTTTGGGTTTCGCCTGTGCCGCCTAGTCGCTTAGGCGCTTTGTCAACCTTTAGTCCCTTTTTTTTTTGTTTTTTTTTTTCTTTTTCGCAGTTGAGCTTGAATTTGGTGCTGTTTGCTGGGCCGCACTTTGGATTCAAAGTTGACTTGGTTTTGTCGCTAGGTGGCGCTAATGTGTGTGTGTGTATATAGCAACGCATTTTCGTTGGTAGTTTCGCAGGCATCCCTAGTATATATACATATTTATATACATATATATATTATATATACAGCTGTGCGTAGCCGAGTGGTGCGGGTGGCGAGTGAGTGCAGCAGGTCGTGGAATTGGAAAGTTCTAGACGGACAGGCAGACAGAGAGACAGACAGACAGATATGCAGGCAGGCAGGCAGCAGTCAGGCAGGCACACAGACGCGCAGACATATCAGCATCGGCCCGGCCCCATTGCTTATTCCAGTTGCCAGCCTTGGATACAGATGCAGATATACACATGCAAGCCACATAGCCGCACAGCCAGCTCTGCATATGTATATGCATGTGCTCATGTGTAAGCCATATATCAAATGAGGAACTCAACAAACTACAAATATGTTTTCTCTCTTCTTCTACTTTTTTTTGCTTTTTTTTTGTTAAAATCAACATATTTTTCATATTCATATTCACATTCATTTGCTTCATTTGTTGCATTTATATGGAATTTGCGTTGATTCATGGCAAACATTGCGTATACGCAATTTGTGTAATTCTCATGTGAAAGTCGAAAATTTCTTGTACTTTTTATGCTCGTTCAGAAAGTGAATATAGAGTATATTGGCTTTGTGCAATGTTTGTCTTAATGTCCGTCCGTTTTTCTCTCCGTCCGTCCGTCTTTCCGTATGAAAGCAAACTAAATCGTCGCTATTAAAGCTAGCGACATTAAATTTGGTATATATACACGTGTATAACCTGGTCTAATAAAGTGTCAAAATTTTTCCAATTCGCCCACTAGGGGCGTAGTAAATCGAATAATCTAATATCCGGTATCTCAGAAAAGCTACTATTTAAAGTGCTAGAGGTGAAATTTGGCATATATACTCGCGTTGATAAACCAAGATCAGAAATATATAGTGGATATATATCCACTCTACGTCCTTTCGGGCGCGTGGCAAATCATAAAAATAGAAACTTAAAAATGTAAAAATAATTGACTTCCTCTATCGAGGGGATTGTGGGGATGTGTAGGGTGACCAGATCGGCCTCAGGCCATTCCGGGACGGTCGACGACTTTGTTGCAAAAAACTGCTTATCTGCGCTGCTTTCCTCAATAAAATATATCACTTGTCTTGACAAAAGCGGGACATGTCCTGGAATTCCAGGATGTATGGTCACCCTAGGGATGTGGCATATCGAAAATACCCTGGAAATTTCACAGTTTTGAAGCGTAAGCCAAGTTACTCTAGACTCCTTCTAAGTAATGGCCAAAAATGGTATGTTTTACGCCCACTGGAAGCACGGCAAATCGTGAAAAACTGTATTTACCATAGTTTTAGAGTTAGAAACTCAAAATTTAAGGACTAAAATAGTGTTAAGCTCCTCTATTGATTTACCAAAAACTATACATATATGTCTCTTAAGGTTGTGACCAAATCGGGAAAAACTATCTGCAAACCTCCTCTATTCATATGCCAAAAATCATATTTATATATGGCTCTAGAGGGCGTGGCAAGTTGGAAAAAACTGTATCATGCAATATTTTGGAGCTGTAACTTCAAAATGGGATAGTTCAGTTACTGTAGCCTCCCTTCTCACTGCTTTACCAAAACAGATTCAACTGCTTTTGTACCGTGAATAAGTATTAAGCAGTCGATAAGGCCCGACTGAAGCATTCTTATTTTCTCTATAGGATCAAGAACTACTTACTTAAGTTCCTTATTCCATTTGCTGCAAATCTATATTGATATCCGAGCGTATGTTATGGGAACTATTATTCCAAGTAAAATCCATAGAACTACATTGAAAACAATGTTCTTTTATTATGTTCGTCAAGTGCCTATTGACTTTACATTATTTCCATGCTAACATCTATTTGAATTCATTGGGCTTGATTGCCCAGGCTGCTTCCTGTTGCTTTTGTCGCTAACCGCAATCTTAATTGGAATATTAGATTTCCTGTTCTCCCATTTGGCCACGGGTTGCACTTTCGATGCCGGTATGGGCTTCGGTATTTTGGACACGAACTGCGAACGACGAAACTCGGCTGGCTCATCACGGCGATCGCTAAGATCGATATGATATAAGAAATTGATAATAGATATAGAAATCGAGTTGAGTCTTTACATACTTTAGTTTCTGGGCCAATTTCAGTCTCTCGCGCTCCTTCTCCGCCCTTTCCTCGGCCAGCTGGGTCGCCTTCATTGTGCTCAATTGTAATTGTTGCAGCTAATTGAGAGAGTTGCATGATTAAAGATTCGATATTGATATATAGATTGTAGATGTTTGTGCTCTACCTCTCGACAAACATCCTGCAACAGAATGGGACTATATCCCATTTTAGCGTCCTTGGCGCCATCATTGTTCTCGGGCTTCTTGACGATTGTGTTCTCCATTTTGTTGTTCATATGTTTACGTCAATGTAAATGTAAGTATATCTATATATATATATATATTTTTATATATATATATACATATATATATATGGTTTTTTATTATTTTTACTTATTTTTTCTGCTTTTGTTTGATCATTCAGATTGAACAAATGAATGTCGACTGTCGAATTATGCTAGCAAAAGGAGTATAAGTTCATGTTTACTTGAGCGCCGCCTACTGTGTAAATAATTTTGTACTCCTTGACGAAGTGAAGAGTGTATATCCGTTTTATCTATTGGCAATGACAGTTTTACTGTCCGCCCGTCCGTGTATCCGTCCGACCGTGTATCCGTCCGTGTATCCGTCCGTTTGTCTGTCCTTTTCTCCGTATAAACGCAAAGCATTTCGCCGCTTTTGAAGCTAGAGACTTGAAATTTGGAATATATACTCGTGGTTACCCGCGTCTTAAAAAGTATCAAGATTTTACCAATACGCCCTCTAGAGGCGTGGCAAATCGGAAAATACTATATATGGTACAGTGGAAATGGAAAATGTTGTTAACGCTGCTGGAAACTTTAAATTTTGATTATTTACTCGTGTAGAAAACCGAAGAACTAATGTATATCAGATATATATATATAGTATATATAGAATATAGTATATATAGAATATAGTATAAAGTATATGGAGTATATATAGGACGTCCCCATTGGATGGCGTGACAAATTGGGTAAAACTGTTTCTTTCACAGTTTTAGAGCAAGAAATTAGTGTTGGCCTTCTCTATTGATTTACTATAATATATATATACCTTAAGGAGGCGTGGCAAAATGAAAAATAATATATATATCTACCAAATCTGAAGAGCTTATACTTCAAAATTTGTCAGAAGTGGCTGTAGAACATTTTCTCTGAATAATAGCTTAGAGAAAGCTGGATTCATATTCAGTTGATGAGATAGTATATATAGATATAGTTAATGATACTCAGTTACTAAACTTATCTAGATACATGAATGCATCGATATTTATCGATCTAGCTTATCTTTAGGGAGCTTAGCTAAGAGCAGGGTATAGATTTTCTATGACTTTGTATATAGCTGAATCGAGAATCGTTTGTGTGTATTCAGTTTCTGGGAATATATAAACTTTTTGAATACTTAATGACTCAATGCTATGATATGTTGATAACTTCTTCATTTCGTAGCCATTTTTAAGTTTCGAATGAGTTTACCTCGTGCTAAAATGCTTTAAATTAAAGTGAAGTCACGTTACCAATGACTGCGCGACGAAACAGTCGTAATTTCAACAGATATAGAGCGATTCCTGATCAAATGGCAAATCTTATTGAATTTCTTAAGAGCTAAGTGTTATCGATAACTTGCAAATCCAATCAATCCAAAGTTAACACTCATAAACTTCCAACTTAAAGATTGCCAGTTGAAAGGATGTTTCCTATAAGCAAAACTCTTACAGACTTACAAAACACATTATCTATTTATCCATTTTAACACAATATTTCAAGTCTCTTATCAAGATTTCGTCATTTTAAATGTGAACACTCACTTGAGTGGTAAACCTATATAGTGGAATCATTATCGTTTCAGTCACATGAATTATATCACATCACACATTCATCTTTTACTGTTAATGTTGTATTACTTGTGTTTTAAGTACTTCCCTAGAATGAATACAATAAATTATTTAATTGATCCAGTCATAAATCATTCATTGATCCATCATACACATCTGCCTAAGTATAGTTATCGAAAATAGTATCAATCTTACTTGTTTAGCTTATATAATTATACTCATTCACAAAGTGAAATGAGTATATTGGTTTTGTGCAATGTCCGTCACGCTGTCCGTCCGTCTGTCCGTCTGTCCGTATGAACGCAAACCATTTGCACAGTTTTGAAGCTAGAGAGTTGAAATTTGGAATATATACTCGTGTATACCCTCGAATTATAAAGTGTCAAGATTTTCCCGATACGCCCACTAGGGGCGTGGCAAATCGGAAAATGCATTTGCCCATATCTCAGAAACACTACTTCTAGAAGTGCTAGAGAGTTGCAATTTGGAATGTAGACTTGTGTTGACAACTCAAGTTGAAAAAGCTATGGCGGATATATCTACGCCCATTGGGGGCGTGGCAAATCGGGTAAAACTGTATCTTCTACAGTTTTAAAGCTAAAACGCCCAAATTTGGCACGTAGGTTACTGATACGATCCTATGAAGATCGACTAAAAATCTATATATCCACGCCTACTAGGGGCGTGGCAAATCGGATCTGACTATATAGTGATTTTTCAAATTCTGTAATATTTTGAGCACTATTGATGCTAGAGACTTGAAACTTAGTATATATACTCGGGTTGACAACCCAAGTTGGAAAAGATATGGCGGATATATCAACGCCCATAGGGGGCGTGGCAAACCGCAAAAGTTTGTAGCTCCTACAGTTTTAGAGCTAGAAGCTTCAAAATTGGATGGTAAGTTACTGGTGAGCTCCTCTATCGATGCGCCAAAAATAAATTTTACGCCCCTTATGGGGTATGCCCGGCTAAAAAATACCCTGTAATTTTCGCATTTTTTGAGTGTAAGCATCCAAATTTCACACTTACGTTACCCTTCACTACTTCTAAGAACTGGCCAAAAATTATATGTCTACGCCTACTGGGGGCGTGGCAAATCGGGAAAAACTATACGTTTCTCCGATTCTCAGTGAGAAAATCAGAATTATATACAGATATTACTGCTGATCTCCTCTATTGATTTCCAAAAAATTATATATGTACAAACCAATTGTGGGCGTGGCAATGGGCGTGATCTGTGGGGGTGTGAATGAGTATCCCGCAGTCGGTAGCGCCCGACTGCAACGTTCTTACTTGTTTTTATATTATTCTACAGTTTCATTTATATATATATCTGATTAAAATTTATCTGAATTATAAATTTATTAGTAATTTAATATATTAATAAATTAAATTAAATATATAATAATTTAAAATAAAATAAAAATATTACATATTAAATTAATAATAAATGAAATTAAATATATATTAATTTAAAAAAAATATTAATATTATATATTATAAATAATAATAAATTTAATTAAATATATATTAATTTAAAATAAAATAAAAATATATATTAAATTAATAATACATAAAATTAAATATATTTTAATTTAATTTATTATTAATTTCATATAAAATATTTTTATTTTATTTCAAATTAATATATATTTAATTTAATTAATTATTATTTACAATAATATATAATATAATATAATATTTTATTTTAATTTAATATATTATTAAATTAATATATATTTTTATTTAATTTTAAATGAATATTAAATAATTTTTTATATAAATTGCGAAAAATTTTTTGAACTGTCACAAATGTGGGAAATTGCTGAGTAGTAGGCGTGGCCTCTGGTTTATGCAACACATGCAATAAGAATGCAGGTGCCACTTGGCTGCTGTGGGGGATGGTTCTAGGCACTCATACAAGGAGGGGGATGGGTCGATGGGGGTTGACTGCTGCCGAGGCCTTTCTAATAACATATTGCTAACATGCACGCAACGCTCGCTTGTTAAAGGGGCTGGCAGAAGTAGAAGCAGAATAAGAAGAAGAAGAAGAATCACAAAAACCAATAGAACTGCAGGGGGAGTGGGGATGGGGATGGAGATGGAGATGGGTGTTGTTGAGGGGTTTGGGGTTGGGCTGGCTTGTTTTTTTTTTGGGGGTTAAGTGCAAAAGTTGCACAACAAAAATTGAATTTTTAATTTACTCAGCAACAACAACAACAGGAAGAAGAGGAAGAAGTAAAGAAACGCAACGAAAGAGTCGCAAAAGGAACGGAGAACGACAGAGACAGGTAGACATGCATGGGGAGCTGCTGGGCATGGAAAAGCAATGAAAAGTTAACTTCTCTCTATAAAGCAACAGCAAAAAATACAACAACAACAACAATAACAACAACAACAACGACAACGACAACAATTGCACATGACGAAAATGAAGGGAAACGCAAGACAGAAATAAACTTTTACACTGCTGCAGAGGCAGTCACTATGTGTATATATAAATATATATATATTTGTATTAACTTGGCTATTATGATATACTTATTTATGTATATATGTAAGCGGATGGAACTGGGCTGCACTGGGCTGGTGTGTTACCAAAAAAAAAGAAAAGAAGAAGAAAAAATCAAGTTGAATTTCTCAGTTCCGAGTTGAGTTTCATTTCAGCTCAAGTTCCATTTGTGCCTGCGGCTCTAGCTAGTGTTTGCTTGACTATCACATGCCCTATAACTAGTTTTTAAATAAATCTATACTATTTTATACTTATATATATACTATTTTATAAAGAGAAGAGATTTTATTATTTGTTTGTGTTGAATAGGCTCCAAAACTAGTGAACCGAAAAATTTGATTTGAAAATATATTTTACCATTAGAATCCTACATTATCCCCAATGAACATAGGCTGCAGATTCTATAGTATAGAATATTTTCATTAGGGATCCGAATGAAAGCATCAAAAATGTAACCAAAAGTGTGAAAAAAATACAACAAAAAATTATATTTTTTTTTAATAAAATTTATATTTTTATCTCGATAAAAATTATATTTTTATTTTAATAAAAATTATTTTCTTTTATTTTAATAAAAATTAAGTTTTTATTAAAATAAAAATTCAATCAAAATTATATTTTTATCTTAACAAAAAATTTATTTTTATCTTAATAAAAATTTTATTTTTATTTTATTAAAATTAAATTTTTATTTTAAAAAAATTAAATTTTTATTAAAATAAAAATTCAATAAAAATTATATTTTTATTTTAATAAAAATTATATTTTTATTTTAATAAAAACTATATTTTTATTTTAATAAAAATTTTAATAAAAATTTAGTTTTTATTAAAATAAAAATTCAATAAAAATTATATTTTTTTCTTGATCAAAATTATATTTTTAAAACAAATTATATTTTTCTTAATGCAAATTACATATATTTTTTAAAATAAAAATTATATTTTTATTTGAATTCCAAAAAAATACATTATATTTTGAATTCGCTTGAATTCGTAGTAGGCATGTAAACCCAATCCAAATTTTCCTTTGGAGACAAAAGAAAAGTTTTTCTTTTATATTTTTCAAATGCCAAATTTTGCAAGATTTTAAATTTCAAGAAATAGTTTCCAAAGAATGCATCAAAAATACGTCTTAATGGAGAATCTTAATCAGAAACTGAAAAAGGTCTTGCAAGTCAGACAATAATACGTATCGCAATCCCATGCTTGAGTATTGAGAAATCGCAGCGGCTTGATGCACAAAATATAAGAACCTCTCGAAGTCCGCACACGACAGTCCAGTACGAAGCGTTTACAGCGGCTTGAAGAGCAACATTTTAGAAATATTTAAGGGAATGAGGCTCTGAGCGTTGCCAACGCCTTCGAGAACAGAGAGAGGGAGGCAACAGATGTCAACGACTAGAGTTTGCAATGGAGTTTTAGCTCACAGTAAGAAATCGACTTTTAGATACGATCCACAAATTGATTATGCTGAACAAACTTCCGTCCAAATCTGAGTTAAGATTGAGATTGGCTCTGAGTGGGGCTATGAACCTAATGGTATGTACTGTGCTGAAAGAGCAAGTCTCCTTAGCCGACACAGTCAATGAAAAGTCTTTTGACCAACATATGTACAATAATCTTTTTCAAATGACTTTGCTCGGCGCAATTGAAATTTTACAAGAAAATTTTTTAAAATAGAGTGAGAAAGGCATATCATCTTATAGGTAGTCTTTCATCACCATCAGGAGGAAAAACCCTAGGAAGCCGGTTCGGGCTGCTGTGGAATCAAGATCTTGAAAATTTGCATGTGAATCAATATTTTTGAACTTGGCACTCTTCAATAGACGATGAATCTATTTCTAAAGGATATCAACAGGGATTCACATGCAAATCCTCAAGATCCTGGCCCCTTATCCTCTTCTGCATGCGATTCGCGCTTGCAGAAGAATTTTTATATAATTTTTTAATCAATCTATCAACTTTTTTGATACTAAATGCAGAAGAAATCCGCTTTTTTTTGCAATTTGCCACGCCTTCAATGATCGTAGACAGACAGACAGACAGACAGAGACAGAGACAGAGACAGAGACAGAGACAGAGACAGAGACAGAGACAGAGACAGAGACAGAGACAGAGACAGAGACAGAGACAGAGACAGAGACAGAGACAAAGACAAAGACAAAGACAGAGACAGAGACAGAGACAGACACAGAGACAGAGACAGAGACAGAGACAGAGACAGAGACAGAGACAGAGACAGAGACAGAGACAGAGACAGAGACAGAGACAGAGACAAAGACAGAGACAAAGACAGAGACAAAGACAGAGACAGACACAGAGACAGAGACAGAGACAGAGACAGAGACAGAGACAGAGACAGAGACAGAGACAGAGACAGAGACAGAGACAGAGACAGAGACAGAGACAGAGACAGAGACAGAGACAGAGACAGAGACAGAGACAGAGACAGAGACAGAGACAGAGACAGAGACAGAGACAGAGACAGAGACAGAGACAGAGACAGAGACAGAGACAGAGACAGAGACAGAGACAGAGACAGAGACAGAGACAGAGACAGAGACAGAGACAGAGACAGAGACAGAGACAGAGACAGAGACAGAGACAGAGACAGAGACAGAGACAAAGACAGAGACAGAGACAGAGACAGAGACAGAGACAGAGACAGAGACAGAGACAGAGACAGAGACAGAGACAGAGACAGAGACAGAGACAGAGACAGAGACAAAGACAGAGACAAAGACAGAGACAAAGACAGAGACAGACACAGAGACAGAGACAGAGACAGTTGATCAACCAGACGCCAATTGCACAGAACAAATATACTCTTGATCACTTTGTGAGCGAGTATTAAAAGTTAGTCAAGTTTATATTATATACATTCTATTATAAGCATATAGTATGCATATATATATATATAGTATATCTATACCTATCTAGACATATAGTCCGCTTTCTTCAAGCGACAACATTTGAGAACAAGTTTCATGCCACAATTCCAGTTGCAAGTTGAGGCTGAAAAAGAAAAGAATCTTAAGTAGCTGCGTCCTTGAACTGCAGCGAATGGATTGAATCAGATCGGATTGCAACTGATCGCAGCCACATATCGCTATGCATATATATATATATATATATATATATATATATATATATATATATAGACATATACATATAGATGTACAGGTGTATGTGTCTACCTGGTGGCTGGCCACGTTTTGCTACTTATTATTGTTGCTGTTGGTCAGTTTTAAGCGCTGCAATTGGCTGCAGCTCAGTTACGCCCGGCCAAGTCTCAACGGCCCAACTCCCTCCCCACACACACACACACACACACACACACATATATATATACGGGCCCCCCCTCAGCCGCCCCTTTGCTGGCATCTATATACTCCATCAGGCGCTGCTTTTGACTTTTGCATTCGTTTGTTTTGTGCTCGCTCTTTTTTGTCGCGTCTCGTTTTTGGTCAGTTGCTGTTGTTGTTGTCCAGTTGTTGCCTCATACAACAACAACAGCTTCAATTGCGCACTTTGCGTTGCGATTTTCAACATCTCAGTGGCTGGCTAGCTGGCTGGCTTTGGTTGCTGCTGCTGCTGCTGCTGCTGTTGCCCAGGTTCACATTCTCATTACAGTTCATTCACCCAAAAGATACGGCTTTTTGTATCTATTAGTTATGTATGTGCTGCTGTTGCTGTTGTTGCTGTTGCTGTTGGCCATGTGTAGATGCTGCTGGCAGCAACAATAACAACAGCAACAACAGCAGCAGCAGCAACTGCAACTGCAACTGCTGCAGCCAAGTTTTGATTTGTGAGTTATGTTGTAGACACACACATTTACACACTCACTCACACACCAACTGCAATTCAGCAAACTACACAACTCAACAACTCACCAATTCAACAATTCAACAACTTAACCAAAGGGTCAACTGCAGCCTTAAAGCTCCACAACAACAACAACAACAACAACAACAAAAACTCTTTTAAAACTTTTGTGCCAGCTAATTGCATTCGCCTTTCTAGCTCACTCGCTCGCTCACTCACTAATTCTCTCTCTCTCTCTCTCTCTCTCTTTCTCTCCCACTCTCTTTGCAGGTGAGTTTCTCTAGCAACTAGAACCAATTCAATTTCCAGCTGAAAATCAACCAACCAATGAACCGAGCCTAACAAAAAAAAAAAAGAAGAAAATACAATAAAGAACCATAAAACAACAACAACAACAACAACAAGCTGTTGCGTATTGGCACTGCCAATGGAGGGGTATATGGAGTTGGTAAGCGTGTTTGTAACAAATATTCAATAAGATGAAAAAGTAAAAGTAAGTGTTAAAGTTTATCTAATAGAATCAATCAATTAATGTTATTATTAGATTCTATAAAGAATTTAAACACACTTTTATTATCGTCATTATCATTATCATTAGCATTAGCATTAGCATTAGAATTTTATCTACCTCAGCCACAAAAAAAAGCTTTATCATTAGATTAACAGTATCATTATCAATATCATCATCACTACTATTATCATTATCATTATTATTGTCATTATCAATATCATCATCACTATTATTATCATTATCATTATCATCATGAATACCGTGGCCCTATGTGCCAGCTTACATACCCCCTAAAAGTATGAGCTAGCACATAATGCATTAATCAAAATATCTATTATCATTATCATTATCATTGTCATTATTATTGTTGTAATCAGAACAGCATAGTCATATGTGCTAACTCATACTTATCGGAATACTTTTGGCATCGATCATAATTTCTATTGTCATTGTCATTATCATTATCATTATCATTATGATTATTATACCATGGGTATATGTACTGGCTCACACTTTACAGGCTATTTTTGACATTAATCAAAATTTCTATTGTCATTATCATTATCATCATCATTATCATTGTCATTATAATTATAAATATCATGGGCTTATGTGCTAGCTCATACTTTTCCGAGTTCTTTTGACATCAACCAAAATTTGTATTATCATTATCATCATCATTATCATTAGCATCATCATCATCATTATCATTATCATCATAATAGCATAAGCATATGGGCTAGCTATTTTCTAGCATCAATCAAAATTTCTATGAATGATAATGAATGATAATAATATTCTCAACATAATTATCATCATCTTGGCCTAGCTCACCATTTACAGGGTATTTTTGGCATCACTCAAAATTTGGTATTAGAAAAAGTTTTTCTTTTTGTTAGTTTTTTGGCCAGGCACTGGCACAATAGCTATAAGAATGACAACCCTACGCCTTAAGTGTGGCTGTGTGTGTGAGTGGGGGGGAGGGGAAGGGGCTTGTTAGGTGTGTGTTTCACCTGCTGTCCGCTACCAACTGGACGTGGTAACAACTCCCTTCTCCTGCCAACCTGCCGCAGCCTTTGAAACTCGCCAAACGCGAAATTTTTCGTTTCGTTTGCAATTTATTGTTGTTTTTTTTTTTGTAGTTTTACTTTTCTTCTCTTTCTGTTTGTTTGTTTTGTGCTTCTTTTTGTGTTGCGCTTAGTTTTTTGTTGTTGTTGTTGTTGTGTTACGTGGGGGGTGGGGCGTGGGGCGACAAATCTGAGGGCGCAAGGGAAATGGGGAAGACGAAAAAAATATAGATGTATGTGGGGGGAGGGGAGGTATATATATGTGTGTGTGAGTGTGTGTGTGTTATAGTGTGTTAGTGTGTGTGTGTGCTTATGTGTGTGTGTGTATGTGTGTATGTAGTGCGATGGGCCACCGTGGTCGACAACGCGGCATCGGACGCTGAAATCGTTTCGGTTTAGTTTTCCAATGCATATACAAGCACACACACTAACACACACACTAACACACACACTAACACTCATACACACACGCATACAGGGTGTCTAGTCAAAAAGGTGGCAAATGCAATGCATAGCGGGCGTATGGACCGAGCCTTTCCAGTGTGTATTTAGCAAATGTTGTTGTAGCTTAGTTTCCACTTCCAACACAACAACAACAACAAGCAGCAGCAGCAGCAGCGACTAAGGCTCTGCTTCGTTTTTGTGTCTATTACCACACACACACACACACGCACACGCACAGCCTCCCATGCATTGCCCCCTCCGCTCACTCTGCTCCACTTTTACCTTATTCCACACACTCCACACACTCCCCACACTCTCCACACACTCCAGCCCTCGCTGTCCACCTAGTTTGCCACGCCCCCTCGCATAGCTTAGCTTTAGTTTTTGGGGGTATACATAAATCAGCAACAGCCGCTGCGATTCGATTAGCATTTCGCCAGCGATTTGCTGGCCAAGCGAACGACGCGTCGACTGGTCGCAGCCCGGGCAGCAGCAGCGAATGTGTCTGCAAATTGTTGCAACTAGTTGGGCTATATAGATGTGTGTGTGTGTGTGTGTGTGTGGGTGTGTGTATGTATTGGTGTGTGTGTATATTGGCCATGTTTGAACAATTGAAGAAAATTCAAATTTACTAACTAAATCGGGATATTGATTGGAAAGAAGTTTAACAGATTTTATATTGATGTTAGGTACATATATGTATATATATATATATAGATATATGTTATATACTTATGTGTATATATATATAGTTATTATATCTATCTTAGACCAATATAGGCATAGGCTTCATAGATATGAAAACTAGTTGCATTTACTGATCTGGATTAACATATGTCTTAGTAAACCTTTCAGGAGCTTTAAAATCTTTTTTTTATACCCCGAACAAATTGAAAATGGGAAATCAGGGTATAATGGTTTTGTAAAAATGTATGCTACAGACAGAAGGAGGCGTGGCAGAACCCATAAAGTATATATATCTTGATCTGGGCGAGGAGCTGAGTCGATATAGCCGTCTGTCGGTGCGTCCGTCCGTCCTTCCATCAGTCTGTCCGTCCGTCCTTCCATCAGTCTGTCCGTCCGTCCTTCCATCAGTCCGTCCTTCCATCAGTCCGTCCGTCCGTCCTTCCATCAGTCCGGCCTTCCATCGGTCCGTCCGTCCTTTTGTCTGTGCGTTCGTCCTTCCATCAGTCCGTCCGTCCGTCTATCCGTCCGTCCCTTTATCAGTCCTGCCTTCTGTCCGTCCATCCGCCCGTCTGTCCCTCCATCCGTCTGTATGTATGAATGCGTCGCTCTCAGAACCTATAAGAGCTAGGTACTTGAATTTTTTTGGAGGTACCATATAGCAGGCGCAAATCGAGTTTGTTTTAAAAATTCGATAACTATTTCCGTGTTAATGTTATCGATTCAAAACGTTATCGAAATTCAGTTATTAAATAATATTTCGTTTACCTTTGGAGCTAGAGTTCCCAAATTTTGCATTTAGTTTCATGTATATTTTATAAAATTTTGATTTTTGTTATTTTTTAAATCGGTGAAATAGCTTATTCCTATGCCTATTCAATGCACTTGATATTATTATATATTATAATATTATTATATGTTTATATAATTATATGTATTATACATAAGAGAAAAGATTTGATTGTTTCTTTTGACTGAACTTTCATATATTAAATGAAAGTAAGTCAATTAAAGAAATGTCTAAGATAAAATTCCAATTAAAATGTTAAAGCTTAAGCTTCAGATTGAAGAAGAAGTATTCGTTACTCATGACTCTATATTCGTTACCCCTTAGTCGTTACTCGTTACTTGTTGCAAGACTTCATAGCCTGCGGCCGCAAATTGCATTTCAAGTGACATTTAATTTCTCTGCATTTTCAGTTTTTCCTTTTCTTTTCTTTTTTTTTTAACTTATTCGCGCTTTCTGTGTGTACACACATCAGAGAGACACACACACACACATACACCCTCACTTGCATATATTAATATATATATTTATATAGATATATATATAAATATATGTAAATTGCATGCATTGGTTCAGTTATCTTCATAACTGTCGCTATCGCTGTCTCGCTTCAACCCGCAAAGCTCGAGGCAAGCAGAGAGCAACAACAACAACAACAGCAACAAAAAAATGGCATAGATGCCGAAAATGCAGTTGGAGCGCCATCTGTCGATGCAAAACGGCAAAGTTGCATGCGTGTATGGGATGCGTGTGCGTGTGAGTGTGTGTGGTGTGTGTGTGTGCGCGAACATCTCTCTGTGTGTGTGTGTGTGTGTATTTGTGTGAACAATAAGCCAAAAACCAGGCAGCATACATATACCGTATTCCGTATGCCCGTATGCCGTCTACCGAACCCCGGCATTTTGGTATTAACAAGCCCGACAACAACAACACGCAGCAGCAGCAGCAGCAGAAGAAGAAGAAGAAGAAGAAGAACAGTAGGAGAACACGAGAATCGAGAATGTCGTCGCCATCGCCATCGCCATTGCCAGCGTCGTCGTCGTCGTCGTCGTTGTCGACGTTGTCGGAGGTGGCTGCCGAAAATTTTCCACGATTTGGCAACATCCGTGGCAACAGCGAGTGCTGATTGAATGGCAACGCCGACCCGCTGCCCCTTGTCCGTTGCACGTTGCACGTTGCCCGTTTCCCGTTAGTCGCGCTAGCCATTGCCGAAGCCTTATTCCCATTGTCCTCGTCGTTGGCACTTGGCAATGTTATTTATGTGCAGCGCGCGCGCATAATGCATCACATGAAAGTCACACGGACACGGATACGGACACACACACCCGTACACACACACACACACACACACACCCGTACACACACACACTCACACACTCGTACTCAATAAACTTCGCTGCAATTGCCGTTGCTCGTAAGACAATCCCGCCTAGCCGCATTGGCGAACAGGTGCCACGCCCCTTTTATAGCAATTATAGATACTTACGTATGTATTAGCATTATTTTGCCGAATCTCGACAACACGTTGCGTTTGCCCCTGCTTCACCTTCACCTGTGTGACTTGACTTGACTTGTCTTGACATCGGACTAGGCTGTAAATAGCACTCGATGGGCGTTAGACAATCTCTACCAATAGCTACAACATAATCAATAGGCTTACGTCATTAGTAACGCTCCACGTACATTGCCTAAAGCCCAAGTTGCTTGCTTTATATTATGCACAGTAAAAATATGAAACCCTAAAAATTTTCTAAGAAATTTCTTTCTCATTCAACTAACTAATTGAACAACGTAACATCGTAGTAAACTACGTAAGTAGTTGGAAATCACGTGACTTTTACTAGTTTTTCAAATAGGTTTCTATATTTTACACTCAAATGGTCAATGCACCTTAAATTTCAAATTTACAACATACCTAATGTTACGTTACGTAATTGTTTCTGTATCTTGCAATACGTAACTTACCTATTACGTTACTCGTAAAATATCAACTAGTTAGATATCATTCTGCAGATAAAGTATAAAAACTTCACTTATGTTTTGTCCTATTTTTCGTCACTGAACATTACGTAACGTAACATAAAGCGACGTTTTTCAGTGGCATATGATCCCACACCTGAAGATCAAAAATCTCCGTAACGAAACTAACAATTTGTATGACATCAATTTTTATGAAGTAATAGTGTGCGTTACGTGACGTAACTCAAATGTTGTATTACGTAATTAATAATGCGTCAATTAATTAATATTACGTCATTATTATTATTACGTAATCTGTATTATAGTGTAATTATTATTACGTAATTATTATTAAGACGTAGTTATTATTATTACGTAATTATTAGTATTACGTTATTATTAGTATTACGTTATTATTAGTATTACGTTATTAATATTATTACGTACTTATTATTATTACGTAATTACGTCACGTAAATCATAAAAATAAATGAATCAATGAACTTGTCCCAGCATAGTCCTTACATCTAGTGTCCGTCCGACCTGTCTGAAACGAAACAAGACGTACGCTATTTCATGTAACGTAATACTGTCTGTTACATAACGTAATTTAAAGCTAGTAATATGAAATAATGTTATTTCAATTGTTTTCTATATCGGGCCATAATTCGTAACGTAATACTTTACGCTACGTAACTTAATTAAAATCGAATAATGATTTGATTTATTCCGCATATCTATCGTATTTATTACGCCAGTTTCTTGTACCATAACGTAACGTAGGGCCATGTCACGTAGCGTAAATCATGTAATAGAAATGAACTAATGACATCTCCGCCTCGGCATATTCCATAAAGCCTAACGCCTGCCATCTCGGCAACGTGACTGGCAAGTAAACTTTTCATTTGTTTTACATGCAGAGCAGCTGCGACAGTTATCCAATTGCTGACAAATGGCTATGGTTGAGGGGAGGTTAGGGGGGGTTGAGAGGGGGAGGGTGTTTAGGTAGGGGTAGGTGCGGGTGCGGGTGGCAGCTACTTAGCAATGTTCCAAAGTGCAATAAGCGTGCGATATGCCGCAGCTACTTGACCTATTGCTCTCTCGCTCTATGTCGCTTATGGAACTCGTAGTTTGTTTGTCCATTGTTGTCGTTGTCGTTGTTGTTGTTGTTGTTGGTTGCCATCAATGTTGCGGCAACAATAGCCCAGTGTTAGCTATTCGCCCAGTTGCATAAATTTGCAGCTTAGCAACCCTTTTCTACACTTCATTAGTCTTTGCTCTGAGGGTATCCATGGCCCGTTGTTGTTTGGTTGCAGTTGCATGTTCCTCAGCTTTGTTTGTGTCCTGTGTGTGTGTGTGTGTGAGAGTGTTTTTTTTTCCTTCTTATTGCCATTTGGTAAAGTCTCCAGCACGCACTCTCACTGCTGTCTCTGGCGCTCTCTCACAGTCCCGCTGCCTCTGGCACTCTCTCTCTCTCCTTCCCTCTGCCCATCTCTCACACACTCTCTTGCACTTTTGCATCTATCTCGCTTTGGCCTAAACCACCAACAATTGCCGAACTTTTGCAGCCTTGCAACGTGTAAGCCAATAACATCATTATCATCTCGCCAGCATCATCATCACCATCAGCTGCTGCTGCTGCTGTTGCTGCTGTTGCAAGCAGCCTACTTCCTGGGTTACTCACGTTTTTTTTCGCTTTCCTTCAGCTTTTTTGTTGTTGTTGTTCGTTTTGGTCCAGGCGTGTCCTGTGCTGACTCTGGGACTCTTTGCTCGGCTGCAGCTCGACTCTGCCCGGCTGCAGCTAGTGGCACGGCGGGCTCTGGCTCTGGCGCTGACTCGGCTGCATGCTGCACGAAGCTGAAACTTCCAATATTCCTGTCGTCCTGCCAGGCCCGTCGCTCTCTGTGTGTGTGTGTGTGTGTGAGTGTGTTTTATTAAAGGTACATCACCAAAAATTCAACGAGCCGAGCTCACAACACAGCCCCAGCCGATGCCGCCGCCGCCGCCGTCGACGCCGCACAAGCATGCCACACGCATTCGGCTTTGGCCAACACTCTCGTTGCGTTTCGTCTCGTCGCGTTGCACGATGCTCTTGTGTTGCTATTTAGACCAATAACTCAGCCAGCCCACGCACTGGCGACCGACCAAACGACCAAACGTCCGACCAAAAAGCGAACCGCTGTCGACCCAAGCCCAAACCCCTGCCCCTCTCACTATATGTATATGCAGCACTCAGCCGCCATTTAGCCCGGCTTTTGCCCCTTCCATACACACACACACACATACACACACATTTATATATATATAAATATATATATATATATATATAAATATGTATATATGTATATATATTTCCAGGCAACACATCGTCACATCGCCTCTTCTCTCGCTGTGATGTTTACCCTATTGTATCGGCTGCATGGCCGTTGCCATTGCCACTTGAAGGCTCGTCGTGCCTCGTTCCACGCGCAAGTTCACACTCCGGCAATATTAATAAAGTTATAGCCGTACCGGATTGTCGTATACCAGAATCAACATAGCTAAACTAAGCTAACCTTATCGTACCGTACCTTACCTTACCTTACCTTACCTTACCTTACCTTACCTTACCTTACCTTGCCATCCATTAGCCCACGGACGTACGACCTAGACCCTAGCTAGGACCTCGACCAGGGCCAGTGCGTTCTGGGCCCTGTTGCCATGTAACAAGCGTTTTTTTTTTTTCTGTGTGTGTTTTTTGATGAATTTTAAACTTTGACTCTCGTCGTCTCGCTCGCTCTCACTCTGTCCCGCTCTCGCAGGCGGATAAAAGCGCGCGTGTGCTACCTTTGCTATCGTTATCCTTCTTATCAACAGCATTATCAATCGGGCCGTCGCAGTTCCGTCGCCTCGATATATCGCGCTCGCCTCAACTCCACTGGGAGTATGATACTAAGAAATCTACTGGTAAATATTAATTACCAAAAATTTCTACATTTTTCTCGTAGTGTCTGAGTGAGTGAGTGTGTGTGTGTGTGTGTTGAGTGTTGAGTGTGTATGTGTGTGTGTGTAAAGAATAGCAGCAACAAGTGTCTAAGTCTTAGATATTATGATACAAGCACGCTCTCCACATAAACCCAAGCTCCAAATGTCCCAGATACCAACTTCAACTTGGTCAATCCAAGTGTGAAATGGGAAACTTTGGATGAAGTTTGTTATTAAACTTATATGGGGAAGTTTTCTTGATGCGAACTGTCATGTCAAGTATATCGTTCTATAAGTCTAATAAATAAAGAAACTTTAAGATAAAATGGGAAAAAAGAAAACGTATTTGAGTGAAATATCCATATCAAGTTTTATGATATTCAACTTTCGAGTATTATAAAATTATAAAATATATTCAAAGGAAAAAAAATATTTGGAATTTCACTGGATGACAAAAAATTTAAGAACTGGAAGATTGACAATTGAAACAGATAATTATATTACTTTAATATACTACTTATCATATAAACAGTTAAAGGAAACAATAATAGTCACAGAAAGTAAAATACAGGGTATTTTAAGTCACCAACATTGTCATTTATAAAAAAATCTAAAAAATAATAATAGAATTATGTGGGTTATCTACTAGTCTAGTACTAGTGTACTTCTTGATCTCATAAGAAAAGGGCAACAGGCTATGACATAACAGAGTATCTGCTAGTCTAGCAGCAAAGTACTTCATGATAATCTCATAGAAAATGAGTAAAAGTCCGTGACATACAGGGTATTTGCTAGTCTAGCACTAGCGTACTTATTGATAATCTTTTAAAATAAGAGAAGTACTTAACATACGAGGTATTTCCAAGTCTATCACCAGAGTGCTTTTTGATCATATCATACAAAAAGGCATATGTGTAACGGACAGGATATCTACTAGTCTAGAACTGGAGTTTTTCGTGATCTCTTAAAAAGAGAGTAGAAATTTCTGTCATGCTTGATAGTCTAGCAGCAGCACACTTCTTGATAAATTCGTAGAAAAGTAAAACTCTGTGTCATACAGGGTATCTCTTAGTCTAGCACTCGAGTTCTTCTTGATAAACTCAAAGAAAAGGTGTGGAGCTATTGGGCATATAGGGTATCTGCTAGTCAAGCAGAATAGAATTCTTGATCAATTTTTGAAAAACAAAGTCAAAGTCTGTGACATACAGGGTATCTGCAAGTGTAACTCTAAATTACTTCTTAATAATCTCAAAAAAAGAGTAGAAATATTGGACATAAATACATATTTGTTGGTGTAGCACTAGAGTACTCCTTCGTAGTATTATAGAAAAAGATTTTGTCTATGCTATGCATGGTATTTGCCAGTCGAGCAATAGAGTGCTGCTTGATAAGCTCACAAAAAATTTGGAATAAATGTCAAACAGGGTATCTGCTAGTCTAGCACTTGCGTACTTCTTGATAAGCTCATCAAAAAATTAAAAATATGTAAAATGCAGGGTATCTGCTAGTCGGGCACTCGAGTACTCCTTGACAATCTCGTACAGTTCAATTGACTTGCGAATTAATTACGTGCAAAGCGTGTGAGAGGGAGCGAGATGGATAGAGATGGTTAATGCAGGCCAAGTTTTAGAACCAGTTCATTCGGTGCATCAATTGACAAATGCACTTTCTGTATGTGTTGGCTATGTGTGTGTGTGTGCGTGTGTACATGTATGTGTGTGTCAATGCATTTGGTTAATGGCTGCTTGCGCCTCTGATTCTGGAACTGGATTGTAATTACGATCCTAATGCTGATGATAGAGCTTAACCAGACCCAGGCTAAAACTAACATTTGCCATAAACATGCCTACACACACACACACATAGCTATATATGTACATACATATGTGCATATATATATATATATATATATATATATATATATTCATGTGTCTGTCCTGCACACTCACACACACACACACACACAAACACGGAGAGTCTCACACACGGCAAGTCCTTATGTCAAACGAGAGCTCTATGCGCTGAGCTGCGCCTCAAGCATTTCATCATGCACAACCAACACACACACACACACACACACGCACACATACATACACTCTCTGCAGACCAATATGTACCGTATCTTGTCCCCTTTCCTCTTTCCAACCATTTCTACCGTAGCGTACCCATCTTTTCATATGCCCCGCGCTCGTTCGCTTGCTCTCTCTCTCTCGCTTGCTCGCTCTCTCTGCATTGCTGCCCACTACTACTTTGGGTGTGCTTTGCCAAGCTGCTTTTCCTTTTATTTTGCGTGGCTCATTCGCTGTGTTGAGTTTGTTGATTTTTGTTTTTTTTTTTTGCTTCTTTCTTTTTTTCTATTGCTGCTGCTGCTGGTGCTGCTGCTGCTGCTAGCGTTGACGTCGACGGCTTTTGCTGTCGCTGCTACTGCTTTTGCTGTTGCTGGCTGCGCGCGGCGCACATACACATACACAGCTCATGTATATACAACATTCCTCAGTACTTGAAGCGCCTCCGGAAGTGATGGTTTTCATCTGCCGTTCGTCGCATTTGCAGCAGCTGCTTTAATAATAAGCCAAGCAGCAGCAGCAGCAGCAGCAACAGCAACAGCAACCTCCAACACCCCTATAAGACCCACTGTGCGCTGCGCATACAACGGGCAGCAGGCAGCAGGCAGCAGCAGCCAGCGAGTAGCCGCAGTCAGCGAGCCAGCAGCAGCAGCAGCAGCAGCAGCAGTGTAAAGTTATTATCTATTGCCGTTTCATAGTTGTTGTTGTGTTTCGAACCGGGAATGCGCAGCAAACGGTACGCCAGCGATTTAAATCGCATTGTCTGCGCCGGAAAATCGGTGAGCTAATCCAATATTCAATTTAATAAGTTTTTCCTAAACCCAATGTGACCACACGCAATAAGAAATTACACACAAATTTTCATGGTGGCATACAAAAAAAAAAAATGTAAAGAAAAAAAAAACAACAAAGAGAGGCAAAGGCAAAGGCAGAGGCAGAGTCAGAGTCAGGAAAACTAACAGCAATAGCAACAGCAACAGCAACGGCAACGGCAACAACAGCGATACTGACACATGCGCACGATTGAGTTATAGTAGGTTATGCAAAGCGCCCTGTTAAGTTAACAGTGTGACGTCACTTTATCGGAAATTCGTGTGCGGGCGCTGATCTTTGTATGAAAATCAAACGATTTTGACACTGTTATCTATCTCAAAGCCAATAGACAAAACAAAAACGTTGACTGCCGCTAGTTCCTAGTTCTATATAGATTCCCAAATCGGACAATATAATGGTTTTACTAATTATTTTTGTTCTAAGTCGTTTTATATGCAGTGATCGCTCAGGTAATCCTTTGACTGCGTTTACTTTCTTGTTGAATAGCTATAACTTTCTATTTCAAGGCTTTCATTTGCAAAAGTAAATAGTATTAGTAAGTATTATTCGTTTCCCATCCATTCACATCATTATATCTACCGCTTTCTATCATTATATTGAGAATCCGATAGCTAAAGATGATGAGCAGCACTTTTAGGTTTTGTCAAGATTTCTGGAGCTGTTTTAGGCAGATTATCTCTTTCTTGAGGATTTATGCCAAGAATCATACTCCGTCTTCGATTTTGTAACTAATGCACACGTTTTATTTCATTATTTCCGGTGTTTCTAACATTGGAGCAGGTGTGAACCGCAGCTTTATTGATGTACCTGCAATGTGTATTATACTGAAATATTTAGATAGATTTCCATAAATAAGCATTACTCACAGGCGAAAGCCCAGTCAGCACTGTCTATTAACCATTTATTCTGACATATTATCCATTTTGGCCATATCATTGCTGCTGCCAAAAAGCCTCAAAGTTTATGCAATTATCTTTAAAATTTGTTTATTTTAAGGGAATAAAATCAAGCATTGACCATTTATGTGGTGTTTATTATTGGAATTGGGTACTAAATAGTTCATTTTGGTTGCTTTGAACCACTTGCCGGATATCAGTTTAAGTGCCCGCCAAACTTCATCTCGGATAACAGAGCACAATACGAGAATGTGACGTCACAAGAGACTGTTAGTTAACATTAAAAGTAACGGAACTGCTCTTTGCATAACCTAAAGTGTCTTTTAACAGTGCACATGCGCGAGAGCCGCCAAACGCTTTATACGTATGTATGTATGTCTCTCTTGCTCGTTCTCTTGCGTGCGCTCGCTCTCTCCACAATTATTCTCGTCTCTCGTTGTGCTCGGCTGCTGTGCGCCTGTTACATTCTGTAGACTGCAGCGTCATTGCAGCGACGCTGGCCGCTCGGTCGACGTCGCGGTCGACCGACACACGAGCCCAAAAACACAATAGCCACATAACAAAAACAAAATACAAAGCTGCCAGCAGCAGCGGCAACAACATTATCATTTAATGTAACATAAAAAAAAAATGTCTTTAAAGAGTGCGACACGAGCAACTACAGCAACAACAACAGACCAACACACACACAGAAACTCGAAAGATTAACAGAGAGTCGGACTAGCTAGCAGAGAGCTGGCAAGCAGAAAGAGAGCGAGCGAGATACTGTTGCTATTGCGGCTGGCGCTGCCGCTGCGGCTGCCGCTGCGGCTGCCGCTGCTGCGGTTGTTTATTGTTTTACAGGCCGCTTGGGGGCGCTAATTTGTAATGTGAAGCTTAGTTTTGATGTGTGTACAGTAAAGATTGGCCAAGTGTGTAAACCACAAGACTTTATGTTTAATATATGTAGAAGGCTGGCTTGTCTTGCCTACGCACACACGCGTACATAATTATATATGTAAATTGATTAACATATATACTAACATTATGTATGTGTGTTTGTATGTATACAGTATTTTCCCATGGTATTTAAATTCGGCTGTGCTTACGTACAGTGGCTCACGGCTTATTTGAAAGAGCACAAAAAAAAAATATATATTTTGGCATCTATAAAATCTTAACTAAAAGAGATACTTAAAAAATTTAAATGCAAGTTGCTAGTCTAATGTTTAAACTTATGAAATATGAGTTCATTTGATTTTTTTTTTTAATATTTTGCACACTTATTTATTTTATTATTTTTTTATTTATTTTTATTCCTTTTTTATGTATTTTTTCACTTAATTTTGATTTATTTAGTTATTAATTTATTTATTTATATTTTCCATTAAGCCTCAAACATAATTACAGTTAAAGCTCAAATTTAGAGCATAATCTGGCTTACTGTCAACATCAATTCAGGTTAACTAAACACGTGCATATGTAATTGAAAATGACTCGAATGCAGTGTAAATAGCAAAGCTTTAATTATGCATATATAACATACATACATACATAACATACATACATACATACATACATATGTATGTGTGTATTTGGTATTTACTATGACAAATTTTTTGTGTGCTTTAAAATGTGTCGCAATAATGCCCCCACACACACACATCCATACACACACATGCCATACTCAACATTCGTATGTATGTATGTATTCGCCATTTGTATTCACCTTAGTCTATTGGTGATTCTGTTCGGGTTAGCTCGGACGCTGCGCTGTGGTGGTTTATTCGCATTTATTGCGGTAGTTTGCCTGCTCGCCTTTTCTCAGCACCCAGCAGTTGGCATACGCGCCGCACAACAAAATTGTGCTCATAAACCGTGTGTAGGCAAATATAAGCGCCGCATTGGTCGGTCGTCTCCATTAAAGACCACTTTCGACTTACTTCAATTTGCAACTGTGCAAAAAATAAATGTTAAGAGCAGCTGTTAACGACAAAACAGAAAAAAAGCAAACAAAACAAAATGTATGAAACGATATCGATATAACGAGCACCTAATGCTAAGCTGACCGAAATATAACAGTTTCTGTCTCTCGCTCGCTTTAAGCATGCAATTCTCTTGAGTATGTTTGTGTGTGTGTGTGAGAGAGCGCATAATATTGTGACTGAGAAGTGTAGAGTTGT
Organism: Drosophila nigricruria; assembly: GCA_037075265.1. Lineage (NCBI taxonomy): Eukaryota > Metazoa > Arthropoda > Insecta > Diptera > Drosophilidae > Drosophila > Drosophila nigricruria. The sequence goes on along the minus strand of JBAMCI010000206.1, from coordinate 6,736,400 downwards.
CGAGTTGCGGCATTTATTTGTAGCTAAGGCTAAGCAAAAATTTTAGCTAACATAAACATATTTAAAATTGATATAAATTATATCATTGTTATTATGATATTATTTATTTATATGGGAAAATATTTAAATTTTTGTGCCTATTGCTAGTCATTTTTTTAACCCATGTTAAAAGTGGCAACATATTTGCTATGCATTTTATTTTTGCCTACATTGCGCGCTTCGACAACCCTGTTTCGCAAGTTCGCTCTCTCTCTCTCTCTCTCTGTCTGTCTCGACTGCGGCCGGCAGGTTGACTGCGCTGCGCTGCTCAGCTTTGCTCGGTGGCAACGGTTTGTCATAGCAGCGGCGCTTGCTGTGCTGCCTGGTTGCCTGTTAAATTGGCGGTTACACGCGCGCGTCAGGTACGCCAGCCGCCAGATTTTCATCGCCTGCTGCTGCTGCTACTACTGCTACTGGTGGTGGCAGTGGTTGCGCGCGCTGTGGCTGCGTGGGTTCGGTCTTGGTCTCGGTCCCTGACTCGGGCTCGGGCTCTGCCGTCGCGACGGCTGGTGGTTGGTGGTTGTCTTTGTCTCTGTCTTGTTGGCTTCTTGCTTATCAGCTGCAAGTTTATCGATTTTTACTCGCGGCGCTCTCTTCGCCGTCTGTTGGTCGGCCTGCCGCCAGTTGCTGTGCGCCTGTTCTTTCCCTCGAATATCGAATCTCGATTTCGATGAGATTTTATTACTGCCGCTTTACTCTGACAGACAGCCATTTAAATATCTTTTTTTGTGGCTGAGTTTTGGTTTTGCGCCGTGTGTACATTTCAAATTATTTATTTATTTTATAGATTACGATTCTTGCTTTCTTTACACGCGGGCAGCGGCCCGTCACGGTCTCTCGCCCGAGTATTAGCATTGTAGTTGTAGTTGTGTCGTTGTCGTCTCGTTGACTCGCTTTTACACTTACCTTCACCATCAACAACTCACCACGGCAGCGGCAGCAGCAGCAGCAGCAGCTATACATACGGACATTGGGTGTGGGGTAGATGGCGGGTGTGGGGAGTGCGCCTGCTGTTCAGCTTGATTTCATCATTTACCATATTTAATTCCATTTAAATGAAAATGAACTGAAACCGATTACAATCGCCGACGTCGCCGCCCCAGACCCAGACTCGGCCCAGACACACATACACACACACACAGTCCCGGAGCTGCGCGTGCAAGCGACAAGCCATGCAGCCAGTCAGCCAGCAACTGAAATGATAACACAACCCAACGGCAACGAACCCCAACAGCAGCGGGCAGCAACAACAGCAACCGCCACTCAACAGTCAAGTGCTTTGCTTGCCCAGCCAAAGCAGCGTGTGAAATATTTCTTACACACACTAACAAACACACGAACACACACCAAGCAAAGCAAAGCAAAAAAAAAAAAAGAAAAAAAAATACCGAAACCCGAAGAAAAACAACGACAAGAGCGACCGACAAAATTGCAAAGCTCTCAAATCAGTGTCGGTGGCGGTGGCGTCGTCGTCATCGGCGGCGCTGTCGTTGAATGAATGCGAATGCGAATGCGAATGCTCAAATAGCAACAGCAACAACTCTCACACACAGACACACACACATACACACACCACACAACGGGAGACAGCACAAATCCGAAACCAGAACAGATGATTAGCCTAGTAAAACGAAACGAGCGACGACGCTGCAGCGCAATGTGGGAGCGCACTTTTGAGTCAGCGAGCAAAGCTTTTTAACGCTCTCACACGACAGTGGGACGAGACTAAATAATGTTTTGTTGAATTTTATCAAGTGAAAATGGGGAAATTAAATTAAAACAGGTATCTGATTTTTTATGGTTTTAATATTATTATGATATTATTATGATATATTATGATATATTATGATATTATTATTATTATTATGATATATTATGATATTATTATTATGATATATTATGATATAGAACAAGCAATAGAGGACAAAATTGAATAGGGTTGTATATATTATATTTGGATTAAAAATCTTGTATACATACATTTGTTTACACTGCTCTATTTCTCACTTAAATTTGTTATTTAAGTTCTTTGTAGAATGAAACCCAAGTAAATAAAGTTAGAGTATATATACATACCACTTTTTCTCGCTAAAAGTGGTTTTTAAGTTCTTTGTAGAATGAAACCCAAATAAAGTTAATGTATATAAAAGAAGACTAAATCTTTAGAGCAAATGAATACATTTTCATCATGTAATTATAATATATATAATTTTCTAGTATAAATTTACTTTGAATTGCATTTTATTGCATTGCCATGTAAACAAAAACACAGAAAAAAACTTGAATTCGAGCATTATTAGGTATTTGTCACACTGTGCCTGGGCCCCCCGCTGCTATATGTGCGTAATTGAAAACCGGTTGCACTGTTTACCGACATTTTCCGCTAAGTTGTGAGAGGCTGACAAAGTGAGAGAGAGTGAGAGAGAGAGAGAAAGAGCAAGTGACCGACCATAGGAAGGTCGCCGTCATCGTCGCTGAGCCGAACAAGTGTTCGTTTGTTGCTCGTATTTGCGACTCGTCGTCGTCGTTGTCGTTGTCGTTGCCGTCGTCGTCGTCAGCAGCCATAACCGGAAGGTCGCCTTTACCACAACATTTATTATGGAAAAATCGCGTAATCACTGTCGTATCACATTTTTTTTTTGCAGCCGTCGTCGTCGTCGTGCTGCTCGCTGTCTGTGTGTAACTGTGTGTGCGTGTGTGTGTGTGTGTGTGTGTGTTTATGTATGTGTCTGTGTGTGTGTTGGTTTTATTTTTAGCAGCAGACGCCGCCGCCGCCGCCGCCGCCGCTTGCCAACTTCAAACTTGTTGCAAGTCGTTGCGTTGCGTGTTTGACGTACCAAATTGAACTTTACTTTTATATATTAAAGCTTTGTTCGATTTTTTTTTTTTATGGTATTTTTTTGCTGTTGCTGTTTTCTTGTTGTTTTATTTTATTTTTTCTCAACAATTTTGTAGCTTTTCGCACAAACACTTCCAGTCTAACATCCAGGCAGGCAGTCGCTACTCAGGCTACCCAGATATTCCAATGCATATTATTTGGTTGAGCCTTTATAGGGGGGGAGCTTGGTTGCGCTCGTTGTCGCTGTCGCTGTCGCTGCTGCTGCTGCTGCGGCACGTTTGGGGGTTGCTTCCCAGGGGTCCAACGCACACCCACACACACAGAGACTCTTGTGCATATGTATGCGTGTGCACTTGCAGTTTTTTTTTGTATATTTTTTTTTACTCATTTTTTGCGCTCTTTATACTCTGCATTTTCATTTTTGTTGTTGGTATTTTTATAGTATTTTTAGTATTTTTGGTATTTTTATTTTTGGTATTTTTGGTATTTTCTGCATTTGTTGTTGTTGTTGTTGCTTTATGGCAACGGCACCTTGCACATCGTCCGTTTTCTTGCTGCATTTTGCACTGGAATGTGCGACACGGTACAGTGGAAGGCCAGTTGCATGTTGCACGCTGCATACACATTTATATATGTGTATGTGTGTGTGTGTGTGTGTGTGTGTGTGTGTGTGTGTGTGTGGAGGAACATGGCGTGGCACATGCAGCAGTGGCAGCCCAGAGAGACACAACTTGGGGCCTCTGTCAAAGGCCATGGACCAAATCCAGGGCCTGGTTCCTGTTTGTTGTTGTTGTTGTTGTTGCTGTTGTTGTTGCTGTTGATTTGCAAAGTGGATTTTGTGTATTTGACGATTGTTCGACTTGCAGTTGATGCTGTTGCTGGTTGCTGGTTGCTGGTTGCAGTTGCAGTTGCTGCATGTTGTTGCAAAACTGGTTACTGCTGCTGCTGCTGCTGTTGCTGCTGCTTGCTGCAATACTTGCAGCTAACTTACATTATCTGCCCCTCTCTCTCTCTCTCTCCCTATCTATCTATCTCTGTCTCTCTTTGCCCTCACTCTCTCACTCTTTCTCTCTCTCTCTCGCTCTGTCTCTGTCGTGCTCTTGCTCCCACTCTGTGTTTCTCTCCTGGGACGACGTACTATATATGTTTATATGTATGGTATAGATGCTTGTATGTATGTGTGTGTGTGTGTGTGTGTGTGTGTGTGCATATTTGTTTGTACAAGTGTGTAAGCGTGTTTGTATTAACCCTTTTTGGCCATACATTTACGGCCTGCCCAACAGCGCTCGCTAGCCCTTTACTTCCTTGTCGACCCCCATAACTCCCCACCCCACCTCACACACACACACATTAACAAATATTATATACATCTTAAATATGTATGTACAGTGGGTAACAAAAAGTTTACGTACATTTCTTACATCAATATTAATTGTTGCAAATATCCTTTAAATGATATGGAAATCAAATTACTATGATTAGTTTAGAAATGAGGCAAGGATATGTTTATGAAGTAAGTGAATATTTTATGCACCAGGAACCGAAAAAATGCCTAAAAAATACCAAAAAAATTTACGTACATTTGCTCTGTTCCGTTCACCGTAAGGTGTTTCTTAATACTTCCTAACGGTAATCTTAATTTTTCCTTTGCATCGATTCACAATACTTGAGGAATTTTATTTGGGTCACTTTTTGTGAGAATTAAGGATCATTTTTGGGTTCGAGGCAAGCAAATTCCACTAGAAATGCATCAGATTATAGTAAAGTTATACTAAGAAGGAATAGGTGTACCTGAAATTGACGGAACTATTAAGCGATTCCCTTCTAGTGTGCAAAACATTATAAATTCCTGCCAAAAAACAGCAACACTTAAAAAAGTTCAATCCAGATCAGCCCGTACTCCAAAGTATGAATATTAACATGAGGGGAAAAAATGTATATAAAAATCCCATCAAAATATATATCTATCGATGTATACGCATAAAAACTGGTATTATCGATGTCAAACCGACTAAAAGCTGTTATAAAGAATCATGGATATTCTACAAAATATTAAAAATACCAAAAATTATTTTTTTTAAATTTTTTAAATACCAAAAATTAAATTTAAAAAAATTTTAAAATATCAAAAATTAAATTTTTGTTAAATTTTTAAATACCAAAAATTAAATTTTTTAAATTAAAAAAAAAAAAAATACAAAAATTAAAATTTTTGATCTTTTTTTAAAATATCAAAAATAAAATTTTTGTTAATTTTTAAGAAATTATATAACCACTTAGTTTTACTGTACGAAGACTTTAGTGAAGATAAAAAGGGGTCATTCTATGAATTTTTAGTTATAACTCTTAAACTAAACAATATATTAGTATATATATTCTTTGTAAAATAAAGTAAATTAATCAGATAACAGATCTGCATTAAAATTTAAATTGATTTCATGCTATATATATGTTTTTTGTGCATTATTGATAAACTATATTTAAGTATTTCCACTAAAATCTAGTTCCATTTAGCGAGCACAACTTCTTAGGCCTTTGGTCGCTTTAACCAGTTGTGAATTATAAATATATTCACTAGATGCTCTTCTCTCTTTTTCCTTCCCCCCCCTTGACTTGCATTATAACTGTAATCTTTCTACTAACTGCCCATACTGTACGTGCTGTCAAAGTCTTGTTAGCCTTAAGTTTGTGGAGCGCAATGCATATGTGCAACAAAATGAGGCACATTCCTGTGTTGCTGCAAGCACACAAAAGTTATCCTTAATTGTTGTTGCAAGCAGCGCGTTGCTGCCTGTTGGCTGTGCTTTGTTTTAAGCCAACTCAGCCTCTAACGTTTGGCCGCTGCTTGTCGATGATGAAGTGCTCGATGTCGCTGTCGCTGTCGCTGTCGCTGTCGATGTCGACGCCGACGTTGATGTTGTCGCTGCTGTTGTCGTCGTTACCATCGTCGTCGTCGTCGTCGTCGTCGCTGTTGTTGTTCGGCACTGCGCGGTCGACTCGTGTGCGCCGCGCATTATTGCCGCACGCATATACTAGCAGCAGCAGCAGCAGCAGCAACAACAAATCATGTCCACGGCGAAGATGTTGCTGCGACGACTGCTGCTGCTGCTGCTGCTGCTGCTGCTAACTGCTGTTGTTGCTGCTGTTTTGGCCAGCAACAAGCGCGCACTCTAAGTGTAGCAAAATGGACTCCAAAACTGTACAGCACTCAGCACACACACACACAGACACACAGGCATACAGGCTTACATTAATATGTATGTGTGTGTGTGTATGGGCACATACACTCACACACATTCACACAAAAGTACCAAAGCTTTGCCCATGGCTTTAGTTGTTCATGGAGGAGCATTAATGCATTGCTAGCTAATAGATGAAGGCGACAAATCATTGATGATGATGATAATGATGATGATGATGATGAAGAAGTATAAGATGATGATAATGATTAATGCATTGCTAATGCATAAAGACGACAAATCATTGATGATAATCATAACAATGATGGTGATGGATAAAGATAATTATGATGATAAAGAAAAAAAAAAGAGATGATGATGAAGAAGTAGATTTTGATAATGAAGATAATGATGATGAATATGTTGATGTTGATAATATTTATGATAATGATGAGGTGTTGATAATGATAATGATGATGAAGAACATGATTATAAATATTAATGCATTGTTAGCTAATAGATAAAGATGACAAATCATTGATGATGATGACAATGATGAGGATGATGATAATTATAATGATGATGGTGATGATGATGATGTTGATGAAGAAAAAGATGACAATGTTGATGAAGATGTTGATGTTGATAATATTGATGATAATGATAAGGTGGAGAGGTAATGATGATGATGAATGAGATGATGATAAAGAATGTGATGATAATCAATAATGCATTGCTAGCTAATAGATAAAGACGACAAATCACTGATGATGATAATGATAATGAGATGAAGAAGATGATGATAATAATGATGAGGTGAAGATGATGATGATAATAATTATAATGAGAATGATGAAAATGATGATGATAATGATAATGAGATGAAGAACATGAGTATTATGATGAGATGAAGGAGAAGAAGCAGATGATGGTATTGATGATAATGATAGATTGATGATAATGACGATAATGGAGACGAAGTCTAGATATAATATTGATGAAGATGAGAATGATTTTGTTCATATACATCCCATGATGATGATGAAGATGTTGATGATGTTGATAATATTGATTATTATAAAGTAAAGATAAGAATTCAAATCTATATGGACTACGGATTTGAATGCTTGTCTTTTCTTTCAAAGTTTTATGACTAAAGACTCTTGGCTTTACTTTAAAACTTGACAAGGCATTGGACATGGGCAACTTAGCATGGACGCCTCATCTCTATGCCAGCTATACTTTCCTCAGCTTTAAAACAAAACTAACCCAAGAGATCTTTGCTATGAAATATTGCAAAGCATTCTTATAAAATTATGCTAATGTTAAATCAATTCAATTAAGCAACCAACTCTTATACTTGTACTTGCAGTTATACTTGCACTTATACTCTTACTTTTACTTATTCTTCTACTCTTATAGACTTTCAATAGAATTCTGGCATTGGGCATAATAATTATACCATATACATCTACTCTTATACTACTTATACTTCTACTTTTACTTATACACTACCCTAAACTTTTAATGGAATCCTGGCATTAGGCACCATACTTTAACCATCTGAATCTACTCTTCTACTTCTACTTACACTTATACTCTGACTTCTACTTCTACTTCTACTCTTATAAACATCCAATAGAATCCAAATCATAAAAGGCACAATCAGTACACAATATGAGCTCTTATACTCCTACTCTTATATTACTTATGTTTACACTTATACTCTTACTTCTACTCTTACTTATACACTTCTACACTGTCCTTAACTTTCAATGGAATCTCAATATTGGGCACAATCTCTACTCTTATACTACTTCTACTTCTACTCCTACTTCCACTTATACTTTTACTCCTGCTCTTAACTTTCAATAGAATCCCAAAAACTAGGCACAGTCATTACACCAAATAAACCTACTCTTATACTACTTCTACTTCTACTTTTACTTATACACACTTTTACTTATACTACTTCTTCTTATACTTACTTATACTCTCATCTTCGACTTATACACTTCGACACTGCCCTTTAAGTTTTAGGGCTTAGCTAACGACACTGCTGCTGCTTGTCCATTAATTTGGATAGTTGGCAAAGTGCATTTGGGGCTCTCATAGTTAGGTTAGGTTAGGTTAGGTAAATGCCAAGCGGAGGATGCGCCACCAAATTGGTGCTTCGAATAGTTTTGGTTGGCGACGTTGCAACGCAATTGTTGCCACCTACCCCACCAAGGTGTGTGTGTGTGTGAGTGTGTATGAGTGTGTATAAGTGTGTGTGTGTATTAGGAGTAGTGTGTATAACGAGTGGCAGTTGTGTTTTGGGGGGGGTTGGGGAGGGCAAGGTGCTGTTCGGTACACGAGTTCTAACCACGATGACGCCGCGACGCGTTGTGCGATTGAGTTGCGACCTGCCTGGCTGGCTGCCTGGCTGCCATGGCTGCAACATGCTATGGATGGATGGTGTATTGGTTGCTTGGATAGCGTATTGTATGTGAGTGAGTGAGTGAGAGAGGGAGTGAAGTGGAGTGTGGAGTACGGGGTGGGGGCTGGGGGGCATATGGGGCCAGGGTAGGCTGTGTTCAGTTGTAGTTGTTGGCTGGCTGGCTCTGGCGCTGGCTCTGGCTTGGACCTACAACGTAAAATAAAAAATCTGCGCGTCGACGTCTACGCATTGGGAACTCTTAGCTATGTTGGCAAAAGCGCTGTCGACGCTGACGTCGCTGCTGCTGCGTGCACTCGTGTGTGTGTGAAGGGTATGCGTGTGTCTCTGTGTATGTGTGTGTGTGTGTGTGCACGCGTTTAAATTGAAAATGCGGCTAGGCGAGAGAGACGCCCTGCCTAACTCAAACTCTGTTTGCCCCACTGTGCACCCGCTCATCTAGGAGGTGCCACGCAGCCTGCTGTTTGTGTACCCTGCCCACGCCCAGTCCAGTTTCTGTTGGCGTTTGCCGTTTTCTTTGCTGCCCGCTGCGTTTGCTGACGTCGCCGTCGTCGTCGTCGTCGTCGTTGCTGCTGCTGCTGCTGAATGCAAAGCGACGTCAGGCAGCCGCAGCAGCAGAGGCAGCAGAGGCAGCAGCAGGCAGCAGCTGAGCCAGAGGCAGCAACAGCATCATTCAGTTTCAGTCGCAATTCAAACGCCATCAAAATCAAAACGGTAACGAAAAAGCAATTTTTTTCGTTGTTTTTAGTTTTGTTATCCGCGTTAATTCTGCTCACAAATTGATGTCGTTGTTGTTGTTGTGTTTGTGTGTGTGTTTTTTTTTCTCCTTTAATATTTGTGTATTGTGCCGTTACAGAGAGCAAGCACAATAGAATCAACGCGAGAGTAACAAAAAAAAAAATAAGAAGAGAGAGCGAGTGCAGTGTGAGTGTATGTGTGTGTGTGTGTGTGGGTGCATACTCTTACTCTGCATCTGTGTGTGTGTGTGATTTTTTTTCTGTGCAATGCATTTTGTTTAAAGTTTAAACAATTCGAACGACTCGATGCTAGTGCCAAAATGCAGAGAGACGAACAAGACAGAGAGCAATGTGCGGCGAGAGCAAATGATGAGGTGCGGAAAGCACACACACACACACAAACACACATACACAATAAGCGCTCTGTCGAGAGGCAGCAGCAGCAGCAGCAGCAGCAGCTCAAAGCGCGAACGGGCGAAGTGAGAGCAAGAGCCAGTGCCAGAGCCAGAGCCACAGCCAGAGCCAGAGCCACAGCCAGAGCCAGCAGAGCCGCAGCCAGAGCAAGAGCGAGAGCGAGAGCGAGAACGAAAATTGAACCGAACAAAACAAAGCAAAAGGCAATGAGGAAAAAAAAAAAAATATTGCCACACAGTGACGTTTGGCAAGGGATATAAGGTGTAGAATGATGATAGGTTGGGCTGGACGGCCAGGCAGAGTGGGGTGAGGTGGGGTGTGTATGGTGTATGGTGTGTGTGGTGTGTTTTTGTGTCTGTGTGTGGTGTATATAAACATATGTATGTAAAAACCCACCAACTCTAACTGGAAAGAACATTTGTGCAGAACAACTGAGCAAAATGGATGCGCAAAAATGTGGGCCAAATTTTTGTTTGATGCTTTTGAATACCAATTGCAAAAAAAAAGTTGTTGTTGCTGTTTCAGTTTATTAAATGTGCGTGTCGATGTGTCTGTGTGTGTATATGTGTGTGCACTTGTGTACATATTTACTCGCATACATATGTACAAAGTGGATTTTTGAGATACCTAAGTACATGCATACACACACACACACACACACACACACATACACATGTCTGTGTGCCTTTGCGAATAGAGCAAACATTTTGGATTTTAATTAACAAGCACTAAAATGTTTTCACTGAAGATTCCAAAAGTCAATCCCAATGCATTCAGTTGGCTAGCTAACACAGGGTGTTCCCGGCGATTAACTGAATTTCTGCTTTTGTTTATCTTTTTTTACACTGGGTCGACATTAGTTAATAAATTGATCATGATTGATTTTCTTTTGGTTTTTTTTCTTTTTCTTTTTTTTTCCACTAAAATATTTTGTTCTTCAAATAGTAGCTGCATTCTGTAATACCCTGTAGCGCATTGTCAGTGTGGCATACTCTTTTTTTTGGGCCATTTTATGCAACAGGCAGCTGATTAAGTAGTTCATAGCCTAAAGAATGCAGTATAATATGTATTTATTATATATTATTTGTATAAACTGCTTAGAAATTCTATTGTCACAATTCGTAGTTAATTGAGCTTTAGGTATTTGGAAGAAGAAAGAAACTTAAAACTTTGATTCGAAAGAATCAGTATTGCTTAGTAATTATATATACCATATATACTACTATATACATATATACTATATATACTGCTATATATATACTATATATCCACTTATACACTCAATTGTTACAAAGCATATATCAAAGATCTCTCAATTCGGGAACTAGAAATGCCGGCATATAAAAAATTCAAGTAACATAAATAAAGAAATGTTAATATATATATATATATATATTACATATATAATATAAAGTACTTATATGTATTATATATATGTTTATATATGTATATTATACAAAATAAATTTTTAAATATATGAAAATATATATTTATATATAAGTAAATTTTTGAAAGCATTAATCATCTGGCACTTAAATTTTTTTATTTATTTTAAACTTATTTTTGTATAACATATAATATTTTTAAATTTATTTAATATATAATATATTATTATTATTATTATTATTATTATTATTAAAAACAAATTGTAAAATATTTATATAAATTTTATAAAATAAATTTTGAAGTAAATGTTAGATAGATGATGCTTAAAAAAGTATTTATATATACATTTTAATAATAAAATAAATATATATTTTAAAATTTCTTTAATAGAATAAATATAAATATTTTAAAATTGTTTTATATAATATATAAATATTTTGAAATTTATTTTGTATAAAATATATAAATATCAAATCTATTATTATGAAATAATATATATATTTATATATTTATATTTATTATAAAATTTACTATTATGAAATAAAGTTCAAAATATTTAGATGTATTAAATAAATATTTTCAAATTTATTTTAAATAATTTATATAACAATTATAAAATTTATTAAAATTATTAGTAAATAAATTTAAAAAAAAAGATATATATTATATATAATATATTTTAAAATATTTAAATGCTAGATGATTAATATATAATATAAAATATATAATATAATAAAATATAAGACATGTGTTCATATAACTAACTATTTATTTATTAATTTTTTTATGCATATTATATTTAGGGCACAAATTGCATATGCCCGCCGACCTATTAGCTAGGGTATTTATACAAAAAAAAAAAAATTGTCATTAAATGCGCTCGGGTAATTTTTTTTTTTTTTTTTTTTTTTACAAGCTTTGCTCTTTTGCGAACGCCTCTTTTGGACTCTGTTTTGTGTTGCCTTTTTTTGTGTCTTTCGTTTATTCTTTATGCTTTTATTTTGTGTTTATATATATAGATATATATAGTATATATATAGTATATATGTATATATATACTAGATGTTATTATATACTTAGCAAGCCCGAAAAGTATTTGCAAAATGTGTTGTGTTCATGGGTGTGTGTGTGTGTGGGTGTATACATATACACATACATACATATATATACCTATATATATATATTTTAGATATATCTGTTTCCAGTGGCATATTGTCGCCGATGTACCACAAATCACGTATTTGTTTGCTTCTTGCATAAAACCGCAATTCAGATAACGGTTCTTGTTGTTGTTGTTGTTGTTGTTGCTATCATAGAGCCCCATTTTGAGCATTTGGCTGATATCGTATCGTAACTGTTATGTATCTGATGGATACATAGTACACGGCACGCATTGATATGGAATATGACCGAAAATGGCTGCAAGTACAGTAGTCACTGACTAAATGAGACTTTTAGAAGTTACTAAACAAGAACTATTTTACCTTAGCTTGTTGATTATAAATGCTTTAAGTGGCCTTCAGTCAATATCTAATTAGATTTCAAATGGAATTTGAGTAAGAGCCATGCCAGTTAGTATATACTAATTAGATTTCAATGGGAATCTTATGCAGTTGGCTTCTCTCTGGCAACATTGTTACCTGCCTGGTTACCTATGAAGGATGTCAGCGGCATCAGCATCAGCATCAGCATCATCAATGCAGATACTTTTCTTTCTTATTAGAATTAATACGAGATTTTACAGATACACACAGAGAGACATGGGTGGGCTGTCTAAGGGGGGGCAGGTGGCACTGGGCGGACAACAACTACAGCAAGAAGAAGAAGCTGCCGCTGCTGCTGCTGCTTTGCACTCACGACGAGTCAGAAAATGAGCGAGAAATTATCAAAGAGCCGTTTTGTATGCGCGCGGGGATGGCACAAAGTGAATAGGGGCAGAGTGTGGAGTGAGTGAGTAGTATGAGGTAACTGTTTGCCCTGCTACAGACCCCTCGCCCCCTAGCCCCCTAGCCCCTCTTCCCTAGCACAAGTAAAGGCAGTTCAGGCAGTTCAGGCTCTCGGTTTAATCGACCAGTCGTCGTCCTACCCAATGTTTGTCGCTTTGCTTGGCCCCGTTGTTGGCTTCTCCTTGCCTTCTCCCCTCACCTTTGCGTCACCCAAACACACACACATAGATAGACACTCATATATATGTATATATGTATATATGTATATATGTACCTACATATTATCTCAGATATAAACCGATTGGCGTGTGTATACATAATTTTTTCGCTTTGTGTATTTGTGTGTGTGTGTTTTTTCCGCTGCTTATTGAAGCTAGAATACGCTGGCAACTTGGAGAAAGACAGAGGAGGGAGAGAGAGAGAGAGAAGGAGAGAGAGGGGCGTAAGGGGGAATTAAGGTACAGACAGACTTGCACGACATTATATATACATATATACATATATATATAGATAAATATATATATCTCGAGCTAAAAGTCACATCAATTAATGTATTTAAATAACTAGCTTGAACAGCAGACAGCACTAATTTGCCGATAGTTGGCGTTTGTTAATAATATTGTTATCGATCTTGCATGTGTATCGATAGTTAATTGTCGATAGATTGTTCGAAAAGCTTTTCTATGGCATGCAACAATATACCAGTCTATATATATTATCGATATTATTTAGTATTTATCGATATACGAACACTTATGAACACGCAATTCAATGATATATCGATATCGATTATTAGCATATATAGCAATTGCGTTTGCTATCGATATTGTTATTGATCTCGTATAGGTATTGATAATTGTTGCTCAATTGTTAGATTTCGATTTATAAGCAATGATTTATAAAGCATGAAACGATATTCCAAGCAATAAACTATCGATATTATTTGTTATTAGTCGATTAATCGAAACTTTGTCAATTCCGCATGAATAATCAATTCAATGATGTATCAATATCGAAAATTACCTGAATACCCGATACCTGAAATTACATACGAGACAATATACTATCTATATTATTTATCGATAAATCAAAACGTTTTGAGTTTTTTTATGAATATTCGTTTCAATAAGGTATCAATATCGATTGGCGTTAGAGCAATTGCGTTTGCTTTAGATATTATTGTTAATCTTGCATATGTATCGATAACTAATCGATAATTGTTGATCGATATTTATTTGATTTGCCATAAATAAAGCATTTGTATGGCAAACTATTGTCTGAAAAGACATAGAACATTGATATACTATCGATATTGTTAACTAGTTATCGATTAATCGAAACTTTATGAGTTTATTTTTATGAATACTCAATTCAATTATGTATATATAGATATATATACTGTTAATGTTTGCTATAACTATTATATAGTTATATACTTAGTCAAACAAACAATCTCAATCTCAATCCCAATCTTCAGTCATTTGTATCTAAAGTTTATTGAAACTTTGAGATACTTTCAAGTGCCGAGGCGCGTCTCTTTTGTATCTTAAGCTAGTTCAAGGAATAGCAGCAGTTGAAGCCAATGTCTCGATGCTTACGTCCGCCACGCGCAATCGACTGTTGCTGTTTCTTCTGCTTCTTCTTCCTCTGCTTCTTCTGCTTCTGCTTCTGCTTCTTCTTCTACATATTCCTCTACTTCTTGCGCTTCTTCGTCATCTTTTACTACTTCTACTACTTCCACGGTGGCAAATATGACTTCAACCGGTTCAAAAAAAAGAAAACAAGAAAAAGAAGCATTTACTTTGGCTTGGCCTGGCCTGCGTCTGCCCTGCCTTGCCTTGCCTTGCCTGCCAGCCCAGAGTTCTCGCTTGTTTAGATACAGATACAGATACATTATGTACAGAAGGCGAGCATGCCAAGTGCTCTTGTTGTTGTGGCTACAGATACGGCAAAAGCACTGGCGACAAGCACTGCATATATATATATATATATATATGTATATACTTATATATATATATATAAAGCTATTGGGGGGTTCATCTGTCTAAAGTTTAGCTACAATTTGTTGTTGCTGCTGTTCATGGCAACAGTTAAACAATTCATTATACATTATACATTATACTTACCCAAATACAAACACAAACACATACACATACACATACACATACACACACACATACATACATACACATACATACATATGTATCCATGTCTATGCGACAATAGAATCAATAGAAGTTACGAATGTCGCTACTAAAATATGCTTTCAATATGATTTCGGAAGTACTTAAGTCTTAGATACTAAAGCTGAAAGCTCTAGGGCAGCTTTATATCTAAAGCAATAACTGTAAATGTATGTATCATAACGGAGTTATCTTTTCTAGGAGTTTTTCAAACATAAATCGACATTCCTTTTGTTATAATATCATATGTAATAATATGATATATATAATATATTTCTTATAATATGATATATGTAGGATGGTAATATGATATATGGTATATATCAGATTTGCAGACTATATAATATATCTTTGATATGCGGTATATGTGTATATAAAGAATTTCTAGGAAACACATATATATATATTGTAGTCTGATATGCAGACCTATATATGTTTGATATATGTATAATCCTAAAAGAAATTCTGATGAATACATAGTATATAGTAGTCTGATAAGTAGACTATATACTATATGTTTGATATATGGTATAAATATTGTTTATAAAGAATATTTATATAGAAATTCTATTAAAAACTAAATGAAGTAGTCTGACATGCAGACTATATAATATATTTTTGATATATATATATGTATACACCTAAAAGAAATTCTATAAAATACATTATATTTTAGTCTGATATGCAGACCTATATATGTTTGATATAAGTATAGTCCTAAAAGAAATTCTGATAAATACATAATATATAGTAGTCTGATATGCAGACTATATAATATATTTTTGATATACATATATAACTAAAATAAATTCTATTAAAGACATTATATAGTAGTTTGATATGCAGACTATATATATATACAGCTAAAATAAATTCTAATTGAACTAACTGCATAATACAAAGAATTTATATACGTCCAATAATTCCTATAATATAAAGTATCTCATTGAATGTCTATAAGCTGAGCTTATGTCAAGTTGTTGTAACTTCTTCAAGTGTAACTTGAAAGAATATCTGAAAACTTCAAGTATTTTGTTCAGTGTAATCATTGTAGTGTTTATCCAAATGATTTTTATTGCCTAGTTAATTAATAATTAAATTTACAAATAATATTAAAAAAATATGAAAATCATTTAAATAGTTCAATGATTTAATTGATACTTGAAATAAGAAATTACAAAAATTTGTTGGGCTTTAAAATTCTTAATACAAAATTTCAGTCAAATTTCTATTGTCTGTGATTATCATTGTTTGTCTATCAAAAATGCCATATAACGCCCCACTGTGCGCTCGAATGCCTCGGGCTCTGGCGTATGGCTAGTTGCAATTTGCGCTTCGTTTATTTCCGCTTTCTCAACGACAATAAGAACAGTTAGACTATTTTTGTTATTGCGTTGTTAGTGTTGTACCTCTCAGCTCTCTCATGTGCCTGTGTGTGTGTGAGTGCGTGCGTGTGTATGTATTTAAGTATTGCATATACAGGGTCAAATCGAGACAATGACAATGCGAAACAAAATCAAAATCAAATACAATAGCAAAAGCAAAAGCATAGGCAAAATGTAAAGTTAGTGTGAAGGGTTAGAGGGAGAGGCGAAAACAAGCAAGAATAGCAGCATTAAGCATACACCGGCAACAACAACAGCAACAACACGCGCGCCCTATGTGCTGCTCTCTTGTGTCGCTTCTCTCGCACTCTCTCGAAACTCCTGCACGCTGTGTGCGTATGCATGTGTGTGTGTGTGTGCATGCATGCTTGCTTGCTGCCAGCTGCTACGGCTGCTGCTGCTGCTGCTGCTGCTGCTGCTGCTACTGCTGCTGCTGCTGCTATTGTCGACGTCGTCGTGGCGTCGTCATCGACATTTGCGAGGCGACACATTCGTCGTCGGCTGCTTGATTTCAGTCAAAATAACAAACACAATAACAACAACGCGCGATTTTTGTTTGCGGCAAATTAATTTTTATACAACTATATATGTGCATATATATATATATAAATATGTACATGTGTATGTGTATGTCTTCTTGCGTTTACCGTTCTTATTTTTTTGCACTTTCTTTTATTCAATAACAATTTATTTTTGCAGTGTACCGTAAGCAATGTTTTTTGTCGTTTTTTTTTCTGTGTGTGTGTGTGTCTGTGTTGTTGAATATCAAGCGTAATTTTAAGGGCGCTACACACAGCCCAATGGGACTTATTACCTTCTGCATGCATAAATATGTATGTGTGTGTGAGTGAGTGTCTGTGTGCGTGCGTATGCGTGTGCGTGTGCGTGTGAGTGCGAGAGATCAACAAATTATAACAGAGCCCATCAGCTGCAGCTGCTCAGCTGCGCAGTCAACGTCGCAGTTGTCGCCAGCGTCGCCGTCGCGGTTAACGTCGCTGTTGTCGCCGTCATCGTCGCGTTTCGGTCGTTGATACAACATTTTTACCTTGAGCTCATTTCAAGTCTAAACAAACCAAGCTTCAAAACATCAAATTCACTGCATAAAAAGAATAAAAAAAAATAAAAACAAAAAACAAACAAAAGTGAGCTAAAAACAAAGACAACACTTGAAATTAATATAACAGAAAAGGCAACAACACCAACAGCAGCAACAACAACTACAACAACAGCAACAAAAAGTGCGTGCAAAACAAATATTGCGAAAAATTTTCAGCGTATAAAAATAAAGAGAGAGCGAGCAAGCGAGCGAGCGAACGAGAGTATGAGGCAGAGCAAGCGAGCGAGCGAGTGTGTGTGAGTGAGTGAGTGAGTGCGAACGTGTGTGTAATAAAACTAGAACAAAAAAAAAGAGCAGAAAAAAAAGTGTAATTTATTTATTGTTTACCTTAATGTACGTGCGTGCGTGCGTGCGCTAATGTGTGTGTGTGTTTCAAATTAAAAATAAAAATATAAAAAAATAATAAAAAAAATATAAAATAAAATAAAAATAATAAAAAATATATAAAAATGCAATTTTAATACGAATAATTTTTTTTTCCTGTGCAGTGTCTCACTCTAGTTGGCGCAAAGCAACAGAAATTGTTCTTCACACATATTATTTATCGCCCTATGTATATGTATTTATATGTTATATATGCACACACATCTAGCTGCATACGAATATACATATATAGCGCACACAAATACATACGCATGCACAAAGAAATACAGACGCCTATGTATCTATATATAATATACATGTGCAATGCAAAATTGGCAATTGCAAGCGCAAAGCTATCAACAACATTACCAGCATCAGCATCAGCATCAGCATCAGCCATCACTACATCATCAGCAACCGCAGCAACATCATCATCAATTGCAACAACAACAGCAGCAGCAACAACAACAGCAGCAACAGCAACAACAACCACCACAACAGCAAACATTTGCAACTGTCGCGCAACAGCAGCAACTGCAACAACAACAACAGCCAGTGTTGCATTTGCAACAGCAACAACTGCAACACTTGAGCAGCAACAGCAACAGCTGCAACAACTATAGCAACTACAGCAACAACAACAACAATTGCTACAGCTACAACAACAATAACAATAACAACAACAACAGCAGCAGCACGCATCAGCAACTGCAACACAGCAGCCTCAACAACATCAACAACATCAACAACAATAACAACAACAGCAGCAACAACAACAACAACAATCTTGATGATGACATTTATTATTTGTTTTACAAAGATTTTTATGTAAGTTAATGAGTGTGCTTGTTTTTTTCTCTCTTTCTCAATGTGCCACAAAATATACCAAAAAAAAAATACCAAAAATACCAATAGGAATAAATACTAAATAATTTAAAAAAAAATTAATATATTAATTAATATTTTGATATATTATATATTAAAATAAAATTAATATATTTAATTAAAAATAATATGTTTTAAATATTAAATGAATAAATATATTTTTACATATATCAAATTAATTTTAATATATTTAATATATATCAAATTAATTATAATATTTTTAATATATTAAATTGATTATAATAATTTTAATATATTAAATTAATTTAAATATATTAAATATATTGAATTATTAATAATATTTTTAATTAATTGTTTATATAATATATTAAATTTATAAAAATATTTTTAAATATACAAATATATTTAATATATTAATTAATAATAATATTTGAAATTTCTGAAATTAATTAAAATATATAATATATTAGTAATAATAATATAATAAATAGTATAAAAATAACAATAATATAAAAAATTTAATAATAATAAAAATTTAACGCTCGATAAGATTGCTATCAAAACCACTTGGAAACCACTCTGAAACCACTTCCTGAACATATTTGCGACCACATTTTAATGCCAGTTCTAATTGCGTTTTGCAACACTGCTTTCTAGTATATGCTTATCAAAAACATTCTAGACCAAGATAAAGATAAAATATATTTACATATATATACTCTTTATTAGAGTATAAATTAAGGTTCACCCCAAATGACTATTCTGCTTCCACGTTATGCTTGTTGCTCAAAGTAGAATTCTAGAATTCTAGAAGTTGTTATATCAGGTTTTTTATGGAATATTTGATATATATCACTGTGGATATTACATCTAAAATTTCGAGAATTTTTAAGATTTTTCAAATTTAAAAATCAAATTCAGCTTAAAAATTGAATTTGATTCAATGCGAGGAAATTAAGGTTCAACACAAAATTTATAACTGGTTCTATGCCTGTTGCTTAAAGTATAATTCTAGAATTCTAGAATTTCGTATTTCATATATTTTATGGGATATTTGATAAATGATATTGTTGAAATTACAACTAAAATTCAGAGAATATCAAAATTCTGCAAATATAAAAATCAAATTTAGCTTAAAATAAAAATTCTAGAATTTCGTATGGGATATTTGATAGATATTATTATTATTATCGATATATATACTATATATTTAAGATTATTTCAAGATTTTTCAAATACAAATTCAGTTAAAAAATTGAATTTGTTTCAATGCGAATTGCGCCCAATTCAAGTGACTTCGACTCGCACTCCAACTGGAGCATATACAACAGCTAATTTATTGACTGTGGCAAGAGGAAGAGGTTGAACAACAACTACAACAACAACAGCAACAACAACAAGTACAACTTTAGCAACAACAACAGTTGTTCGATACAAGTAAAGCAGCTGCTATGCCATTCGAGTTGATTTTTGTTGCTAAGGTAAAATTCCACAAAAAGAGAGAGAGAGAGAGAGAGAGAGACAGAGGCAGAGGCAGAGGCAGAGGCACACTCAACGGTGCATACAGTAAATTCAAACTAATGAGAACAATGAACCTTTCAAACGGCAACAACAACAAAAATTACTAATTACAGGCCGTGCATGGATATAGATTAAAGTTGTTTTCAGTTTTAATCTGATTTGGAAAAAATTATATTTTTAGCATAGTTTTATTATGTGGGGAAAAAAAGAAGGAAAAATCATGATTAGAGTACGACTGAACTACAGCTATGGTAGTATATATATTATATATATTTTATATATAGTATATATAGTAGTATATATGTGTGCACTATGTTATCAAAATTATATATACATATATATATGTATATTTGTTCCACTTTAATTCAATTCATTCATTGGGCATAATTCCAATTTAGACTTGTTATCATAAATAGTTTCTTATCACTAATTGTATATATGTATATATACAATTTATATGTATATATATATATATATATATATATATATATACTTTTTTACAGTCGCATTCCCTTTAGATCATATCATATTATATGGAAAATGTTCAAGATTTTCATATCTAATTATTTTCTCATGAATTTAGTTCTAATATCAACAATATCATAAAATAGGTCAACATGGTTTAGTAGACAAGCATTACACTCTTATATACTATATTCTATATACTATTTCAAAAACTATATTTAACGATCTGAATTACCAGCTATTTGAAGATCTGAATTCCTAGATTAGGAACTGAAACTCTTAAGTCATAAAAACTTTTTTTTAACTTTCAAAAAGGATTTTGAAACATAAGAAGTCGTGAAGTTTTGTATATATTAGCTGAGTTATTGAAAAAAATGATATATATAATATATATATTTATTATATGATATATTGAAAAAGCTCCTATGTACTAATGCTATACTAAACTATGTACTATAGTATATTATTTACTAAGGTCATTTTATATTTTTTGAAAATTAGATCAGATGTCGCTATGCAAGTGTTTAAAGTTCAAAATTAGAATTAGTACAGTTAATAAAATATTTAGTCTGCTTCTGTCTTACGGAATTGAGAAAATTTTGTAGATCTGTATGTGGGAGATAGAATAAGGCGTATAGAAAGATATATATCTATTGAAATTGTAGCTCTTGAGTTATGGCAGTTCTCTGAAGATCGTTGCTGATAGATGAAGGAATGAAAGGATAAAGCTTAAGGGAGGTTTTCATACATATAACTTTTATCCTTTACTCAAAAGCTTTAAACTTTGAAAAAAAAAAAAAATTATAAGAAAAAAAAAATGTATTAAAAAATATAAGAAATATAAATATAAAAAATATATATGTATAAAATTATAGATATATATAAAATATATAATAATATATAAAAAGAAATATAAAATAATATTTAAAAAAATATATAAAATAATATATAAAAAATATTTAAAAAAAATATAATATATAAAAAAAATATGTATAAAAAAAAATATTTAAAAAAATTTAAAAAAAAATCTATAAACAAAAATTTATAAAAAGTATATATACAAAAATTTATATAACAAACAATGTGTATATAATAAAAAAAAAAAAATTCCTCCACATCTATCTAACTAGTTCCTTTTTTCTATAAATCAGAAAATTGCTAGTTTTTCTTGATATTTTGACATTCCTTTGGCTGTTTGTCATCGCAACATGTTCGAGCTGTGCGTCATAGCGATGAGGTACTTTAGATATGACAAATTTTTATTTAGGAACTTAACAAACATTTGCTGTAGATACACAATTCTTTCTCGCATGACCCCCCCTCTCTCTCTCTCTTTCTCCCCATGAGGTAAGGCAGCTCATTGTGTGTGCGTCACCAGTTGGTTTCCTGTTTCCTCGCCCCTTTCGCTTGCAATTGTTGTGGCAATCGGTCGCAACGGAAGGACCAAACAAAACACTCAAAACAATGCAAGGCGACCTTCTCGCAGGGCAACGGATCCACGAATCCACGAGTCCACGAGTCCACCTTTTCGGTTAGTCACGCTTCCAGTGCGCGCTATCTGTGTATGTGTGTGTGTGTGTGTAAATGCAACTGCAACTTTATTATATATTATATATTCTATATTGAATACAATATAATATATTATATATTTGTATGCATCTTTATCTATATCTCTTTCTCTCTCTATATATATATATATATATATATATATATATATATCTTTATACATTTAGCTATATCTGTATCCATCATATACATATATATCTTATCCAATCAAGTATAACATTTAAGTCGACTGCATCATACTCTTTCATGGTCGGAAAGCAATTTAGCCTTATCAACAATCACTAAGTTAAGCACAAAATCCATATACCCTCTTTACTTTGTGAACCGGGTATATTATAAGTTAGTCTCCAAGTTCGGTTTACGTTTGGCAATACTTTTTCTGTCTTGAGGTTCGATTTTGTTCGATTTTTTTGGGAATTTGGTCTTTTTCGTAGTCCCGAATCTAAACCTAGGTGCAAGCCTAGAGTTCTTGTTTCTCAAGAAATTCGTCAAATTTTAATCAAAAATTGCAGATATTTCTGTTATCTTTAGCCATGTCTTTAGCTAGTTGTAACTATATCTAAATGCAGAATATAAACTATGCATAAATGTATATATATATCTCTCAAGATCTAGATTTAGATCTGGAACAGAAATCTTACAGTAAATGTGGGCGAAACATATGGAATATCAAAATTAGAGCTAGATCTAGCAACTTTAGCTATGTTTTGATCTCTGTATATTTAAAATTTTGAATCCATCACTCTTTCTGGTAATTTTTTTTATTTATTGATTTTATTTCATATATTTATATATATATATGTGTGACCATATCTCACTGTCGCATTGCCTTATTTATGACTAACTGAGAAATGTATTTTTTGTATTTCAATGTCAATGTCAATAATAAATAAATATATATATATATAAATGAATATATATATATGAGTATGCATATATCAAAAAGCTATATATATATATATATATATATATATATATATATATATACCAAAATGCGTCATCTTGCAAGCGACAGTCTATATATACCCATATACCTATAAATATATATATAAATATGTTGCACTTAAGTGGTTGGGCATAACCACATGCACCACCAGCACCACCACCACCAGCACCACCACCACAACCACCATCATTAGCACCTGCTTGACCCGCTTGAGCGATTGAGTCAGCCGCAAGAAATGGCGACAATATTGCACAATATTTTTTGCTCAGACAAAATCTAAAACTAAAGCAGATATAGATAATACGATCAAGTGCTATTATGATATTACGATCATATATATCGATCATAATAGATCTAGCCAAAACTCAATTAGAATTTAGAGTGTTTATAAGCTGTCATTCTGGCATATATTATATACCATATATATATATATAGTATACATATGCATTATATATATACATATACAATATATTTACCCATATATATATATATATATATATATATACCCCATACTATATAAAATTGTTTTGGCATCTGTTGCAAAATGTTCCATCTAGCAAAATTGAAATGTTTTGCCAAAAAAAAAATTTCTATAGATTTTCGTCGATCGATTTTTGTGTGTGTTTTCCATTGATTGTGAATGTGTTTGGAAATTGTTCTTACTTATTTACCACCTACTAAATAAATGGGGATAAACAAATGGTTTAGCTTGGGGAGTGAGTAGACCGAGGGGTTGAGGGTGGCAGTCTCATTGGCAGCACCGAAAACTGTTTTTGACGATTATTCGCTCGCTTGATTAGCTCAATGTCATTTCAATCAATGAAAGCGAACTGATGCTCCACTTGCTGGAACCTTCGATCCATATCCATATACGTCCGCCCTACCCCACATGCATTAGCTTATTGATCTAGTCAACGGTCTGATTGAGGGTAGCTTGCTTTAAGCCCGGAAAAGAGCAACCCTTGTTGCCTGTGGCCTGTGGCCTGTTGCTTTCAAGATATTGCGTATCCGTTGGCTTACAGACAAAGACTTTACGGCGTAAATTCACATATCCAATGCGTAATTAACATGTCGTCAGCACACCCCACCCCCGCACAGCCCGAGTCTAGTTGACCCGCAACCCTTGGCACATATTGCTTAACTCATTTGCCACGGCATTTGCCAATCTAATTTCATTTATTTGCCCTTCTTCTTCTTCTTCTTCTCTTTTTTTGTTTTTGGGTAAAGTATTTGAGTGTCTCTCAGTTGTTGTTGGTTTTTGGTCCGAGGGTTGATTATGATTGTGTTTTAAGGCAAACGCATCTTCATTACCTCCAACTCCGCGTGCGTCTTTCGTCTGTGTTTTCCTTGTATTCTATATGCAACCCCTCCAAATTGACGTTGCTATTTTGTACAGTGTATGCAGAGAGAGAGAGAGAGGGAGAGAGGGGGAGAGACAGAGACAGAGGGAGGGAGATACCTTTAGTATACCTAAAAACCAGAAACCAGAAACAGGAGTTTGCTCCAGCTATCAAGTCGAGTCGAGTCGAGTCCAGTCCAGAGCCTTCCATCTATATATTTCGTTTATACAATTGTAAAGTATATATATATATATATATATATATATATATATATATATATATACTACACATACACATATGACACAGGTAATACAGCTATAGATAGAGCCAACACATGGCACACTTGTGTATCTAGAAACACATTTCCGTTTCGCCCCTTGTTCCATTTCCATTGCCAAATAATGAACGACAAAAAAAACAATTGTACTTATCTATATCTATATATAGGTTTACTGTTCGACATGACCCATAAAATATGCACAATTATGTAGTTGATATAGTCGAGAAATAAAAAGAAAGAAGTAGATCAGTAAATAATATACATAAAGTATTTATAATATATATTATTATTCCTTCATATTATTCTCCGTTTTCATATAGATATTACATTTTTCTATTACAATCTTAAACACAAATTGTTTCTTCTTTCTCTTAAAGAACATTCTTGAATAGACTACAACAGATCTCCACTCTATACGTAAGATCAGATAAAGATACGAGTTTATATGATCATACGTATAGAGTCGAATCTGTATCTTGTTTGTATGATTATGCGTATAGAGTAGTATATAGTATAGTATAGTCTAATTCTGCACTAAATAGAGTAAATTACAGACAGTTATAAACAAAGTTATTTCACCAATATCTATATCTATATCTATATCTATATCTATATCTATATCTATATCTATATCTATATCTATATCTATATCTATATCTATATCTATATCTATATCTATATCTATATCTATATCTATATCTATATCTATATCTATATCTATATCTATATCTATATCTATATCTATATCTATATCTATATCTATATCTATATCTATATCTATATCTATATCTATATCTATATCTATATCTAGGCTCTCAATAGGGTATAAATACAGTTATAAACTAACAAATCCTCTTCACCTTCCACCTTTGAAGCTGTGAGTCTAGAAGTCGAATCAAGTTCAATTGCTCGATGCTAATTAATATGACCGAGTTCTAACGATCTACTATATATACTTACACACATTACTTATGTTCAGATGTAAATGATGTAATGTCGGAGAGACAGGGAGAAAGAGCGAGAGATAGAAAGAGAGAGGGAGAAAGAAAAAGAAAGAAAGACAGAAAATGACAGAGAGAGAGAGAGAGAGAGAGAGAGAGAGAGAGAGAGAGAGAGAGAGAGAGAGAGAGAGAGAGAGAGAGAGAGAGAGAGAGAGAGAGAGAGAGAGAGAGAGAGAGAGAGAGAGAGAGAGAGAGAGAGAGAGAGAGAGAGAGAGAGAGAGAGAAATAGAGAGAGAGTTGATTAGAAAGAGAATGGGAGAAAAAGAGAGAAAGAGATAAAAAAGAGAGAGAGAGAGAGGAGATAGATCGAGAGAAAGGGAAAGAGAGAGAAAGAAAGAAATAAAGGGATAGAGAGAGAGAGAAGGAGGGACATAAACAGATAAATATAGAGAAAAGGGAGAGAGAAAGAAAGAAGAAAAGAAAGAGAAAGAAAGCGACATTGAGAAAAGACCGAAAAAGAAAAGGACACAAATAGAGATAGAACGATAGATATAGCGAGATAAAGATATATAGATACAGATGCAGATAAAGATGCAGATGCAGACATAGATGCAGATATAGGTATAGATACGGATACAAATATAGATGCAGATACAGATACAGATATAGATGCAGATATAGATATAGATATAGAGACAGATACCGAAACAGATGTAGACGATAATTTCTATCCAGCCTATTGACTGGGCTTGCCGAAATTCTGCTTTTAAGTCCATTGAACATGTATGATATGATAGGTTCCAACATTTGAGAGCTTTTAGTGGAGGGATAGCCCCTGCCTGCCTTGCCTACCCCCCATGTTATCGCTGCTCTAGCTGCAGTCGCACCTGATTTCGTGTGAATCTGACCTCGTGCAAAGTGCTGAGATACTTGCTAGATGCATCTTATCTGGGTATATGTATATATATTATATGTATATATAATATGTATATATAATATGTATATATAATATGTATATATAATATGTATATATAATATGTATATATAATGTTACTTTTCTTTTATATGCCCACGCTCAGCGCTTGTTGTTCGAAACAACTAACCAAGAGTTATACATATATGCATATAATATGCATGAGTAGCTACAGATACAGATACAGATACATGTATATAAGTACATGCATACATACACAGCTACACAATGTAAAATATATAGCCAAGCACACACACACACATACAGAGAGACACAGCGTAGCAACATTCTTTTTAATTTTTTTCCGCTTTGCCGAATGCCTGTAGTAGCCCCTTGTTAAAATACAAAAAAAAAAGCACACAAAGCATAAGGAGAAGAAGAAGCAGCAGCAGCGAAAACCCCTTTCGACACACACACACAGGGACACAATTTGCGCCGCATCTGTAGCAGCGCCTACGAAAAAAAAAAAAAAAAAAAAAACATAAAATAAATAAATAAAGCAAAAACAGAAAAAAAAGAAATAGAATCTCTTGTACGTCATAGCCGCCGCCATTGCCGCCTCTGCACAGTGCGTCACACAGAGTACAGCAGCAAGTATAACAGTTTCCCACTCTCTCTCTCGCACTCGCCTTACTCGCCTTGCTCTTCTTACTCTCCTTACTTCATCATGTACGCAAATACCCCTACCTACTCCCGCGAGTGAGTGCTTGGACTGCGTCAGTGACTCTCATTCGTACGTCCTTATATGCATGTATTTGCGACTCTTGAATTGCGTATTAAAACGCAAAATAGATAAGCCCTGTATGTATGTGTGTGTATGTATGTATGTATGTGTGTGTGTGTGCATTAAGTAGATATAACTATAATACACATTAGTCATGCGCTGTGCTCTGCATCTGACAATTGCCTTTAAAAGCAATAACAATGCATTACAAAAATCTAATTATAATATATGTATTTGAATGTATGTGTGTGTGTGTGAGAGCATAACTGCACAATTAACTGTATGCATGAGTACACTCGCATCTTTCTATGTGCATTATTCCAATAATATTAACTAAATACATATAACTTTGCAAATTGTTGTTGACATTAATTTATGCATTACTTTTCGACATCACACAAAAAGTTAATTTGAAAACAATTCAAAAAAAAAAAAAGAAATAAAATCAAATAAAATCATTTCCAATAACTGTCAAGCAGCTTTGATTTAAATAAGCTTTTTTCAGAATAATGCAATTATAAAATTTTTTGTTCACTGAATTTAAAAAAAAAATAAAAAAATGTATATTTTTTATATATAATAATAAATGCACATTCATTATGCATATAATTTACAATTTTCCAATTTTCATATTAAATTGGCATATTTAACCAACACCCTGCTTTCTCTCAGTGCACTGTCATGCTACAGGTTAACCAATTTGCTGTTAGGAGCAAATTTTTATTTCATTTTAACTTGAGCTTTGCTTCGCTGCTCTGCTCCTCCTGCTGCTCCGCTATTCTTTCACTATATCTCTGTTGCACGCGCTGCTTGGTTACCATAGTTGCGTTTGCCATCCTTTTTGTATGCGTGGCTTGGAAAGGAGCGTGTTCTGCTGCGTAGGAGCTGAAAGACTCGCCCACATTGAATTTTATTTGTTTTTACATGTTTAATTTCAGCAAATTATCAAATAGCTGCACTCCATCCATTCCCATATATGTGTATGTATGTGCGTACAGCAAGAAACATATACACATACACACACACACACAGGGGTATATACAGTTATGACAGCTTCGGCAATCGCTTCGAGTTTCAGCTGCTGCAGCAGCTTTAGCGATTCGCAGTTCGAGACTTCGGCCTGCTGCTGGGAGACGGGCGAAGCTTCGAGTGGTTTCCAAGCCGACGCACATGCGTAAGCAGCGCTGTCGTCAGCTGCATTCGCAGCAGTTCGCTGCCTCGGCTACCTTTCGCAGCAGCAGCATCAGCAGCACCGCCACCATTGGCAGCGACTGCGGCTGCTGCAAGCCAACCAATAAACACGCACACAGGCGCAAGTGCGCGCACTCACTTACACACACATGCACAGGCACGGGCAGAGGTACACCAATAAACAGCAGCTGCTGCTGCTGTTGCTGTTGTTGTTGTAGTTGTTGCTGTCGCGGCCACGGCCGCGGTTGCTTTTGCTCAGTTGCTGTCTGGTCCCTGTAGAGCATACAAAAGCTTTTATGCTGTTGGGGATGTCAAACCGAATCGATCCACCCCACAAGTTTGTCCTTTACGCTATGCGCTGAATCAAAGCAAATAGCAAACTAATGAGCTAATTAGTAATATTTACACATGAGTCTACTACTACTACTACAACTATTTAAATCAAAACAATGAATTATGCATATTAATTATACAAACAAGTTTATAGTAAATTATTACAAATTATTAGTAATTTAATATAGTATAAATAGTTAAATATAGTAATAAAATAGATATGCAAGCAATTTGTTTCATTAAATTAAAAGCAATTTAATACTGCAAATGAAAACAAATTTGAAATTTGTCGCCTGGCTGAGCATATTGTAGTTTCTGTCTGTGGCTGTATATGTGTATGTGTGTGTGTGTATGCTTGGCTGTCTTTGTGTTGTCATCGTCTTTTGAGATTTAACGGCTTACGCCTTGGTTTCGAGTCTTTGGTCGCTCGTCTCATCTGCTTGTTGTTGCTGCTGTTACGGCTGCGGCTGGGGCGCTTTCCTTTAAAACTTTTTGTAGTTGAGCCTTGTACAGTTGAGTCCAGTTCGAGTATATTATGTATGTAAATAGGCATGCACATATATACATATATATGTATGTGTGTATGTATGTGTATATAGTAGAATAATAATTGTAATTCCTTTTTGTTACATTTTGTTGTTGTTCGTTAGCTTTGTGGCGCGAGGTATGCATACAGCTATGTGCATGAAAATAGTGCGACTAAATGTTGAAATTTGAAATAAATGTTACAGCAGTACTATTTTCATGAACACAACTGTACATGCATACAAATACACTTGCCAGAATTATGCAAAACTTTGATTGATTAATTTTTTTTAGTTTTTTTAATAAAACAAAAAAAAAGTTTATATATAAATCATAGTACAACAAATTTTAATAAATAAATTAAAGTAGAAAAAAAAATTGTTGGAAATTATTATTTATAATTAAAATGTTATTCATTAAAAAATAAAATTTTTGTTAATATTATAGCAACAAATAATTTTTTTTTACATATCAAAGTTTTTCACTGTGCTGTACGCATAGTTACTCCAGCAAGTGTATATATTTAAGTGTCCCTAGCTGTACAATTGAATGCTTTTACTAAACTTTTAACTATGAGCGGATTAATGATATCTCCAATTTTCATTGCTTTGGCTTTTCTTTTGCACAAAATTTGGTGCTCAACGAAAAGTTGCAACAGCCAGAGGCGCGCGTTCATGCAATACACATACACACACACACACATGCACACATGCACACATGCATGCATGTTCATTTAGATTCGAGCATTGTTGCCATGCGGGCTGCTCTGCTCTGCTCTGCTCTCGTCTAACAGATACTGCTACTAAATGTTATAAAAAAAATCAATAAATGCGCAACGTCTGAGCCAAAAAAACCTTTTCTTTTTGTTTTTTTTTTCATTGTATTTGAAATTTAAAAGGCGAGAGATGCATAAAGCAAAAACAAAACAACGACGACGACGACGACGTCGGCTGCGGGGGCGGCGGCTGCAGGAACTGGAATGAATTCTTCCAGTTGTTGCTGCGCTGCTGCTGCTGCTGCTGCGGCGGCTGCTGTCGGCCTCATGCCTACACGAGTTCATTCTTTTTTTTTTTTTTTTTTCGTGATTTTTGTGAGCTTTTTCTGTTGTTTGTTTCGTACTCCATTTATTTGTTGCTCTGCACTTTTGTATTTAATTCTTGTTATTGCTACTGCTGCTGCTGTTGCTGCTCGCGAATCTTTTGCGCTCTGAGCCTGCCATAATTGCTCAAGTCTCGAACAATTCTGTTGCGTATTGGCCCAGACGACCCCCACTGTAGCCAGTGTTGCCCCTTCTGCCACCAAATGGTTTTCTTTTTTTTTGGCTCAGTTTTATAGCTCTCTTGCTCTTTCTCTTACACACTCTCTATTTCTTTCTCTCTTGCTCGCCTTCTATCTGGCTGACTCACTCTCAACTCACTCACATCTTAATGCAAGCGAGGCTCGCTGTGTGTTGTGCGTATGTGTGTGTTTGTGTGCGTGTGCATTAACAAGGTGTGACCAAAGCTGTCTGCAAGCTCAGAGTACATAACTCACATATCGCAAAGCTGTATAAGAGTTCGATAAGATTTATAAGCTCTGTGTATCGATATCGATAATTGAGTCAGAGTCAGAGTTAGAGTTAAAGTCAGAGTCAGAGTTAGAGTCCGAGTTAGAATCAAAGTTGCAGTTAGAGTATATTAGTGTCATATACATATATCACTATATATTTACATAGAGTCAGAGAGTTGGAGCACTAATTGAAACTAGACTTGTAAATAGAGAACTTCTATAACATAGGGTTGCTCTCACTTTTGGCTGCATACATTTCTTCACAATAAAGCGTGTTATCGATCTATCGATATAATGCTTATCGAATCGATCGTTGATTTAGAAAGTAAAGTGTTATATGTTACTATAGAAAAAGAGCGAAAGTGTTTTTGTATAGTATTATACCATAAATTAGTGTTATACAACAACATTTGTTAGGTAAAAGAAGGATTGCCGATGTCATTAGTCACTCCTTCAGCTATCGAATTATCGAAAGATATTAATAATCTTATGGTATAACACTAAGGTATAACACTTAGGTATATCACTTAGGTATAACACTTAGGTATAACAGTTAGGTATAACACTTAGGTATAGCACTTAGGTATAACACTTAGGTATAACAGTTAGGTATAACACTTAGGTATAGGACTTAGGTATATCACTAAGCTATAACACTAAGGTATAACACTCAGGTATAACACTAAGGTATAACACTCAGGTATTACACTAAGGTATAACACTTCAATAGCTCAAGCAAAGGAATTTAAATATTGTAAAATGGATATTATTTGATTGTTAATTTTAAGTAGAACGGAAGTCTACACACTTCGTTTTCGTTTGTGTTTATTGCTTATAGACAATATATATCTGTACATTTGATGCTATTTATAAAGAAGAAGAAGACGAAGCTCATAAATATTTCGCTTTGATTTCATTAGGTTGACGTCATTAAGCAAGAATAATGGAAATCTCCATTAACTAAACAAAGTAGATTAAACGACAGCAGCTAATGCAAGTGATAAACTGTTATATATCTATATAAAAATATATATATATATCTAAATTTATAGATATGTATTTAGTGATATATGTATATAGATATGTGTATGTATATAGATAGATACGAGCTACTTTAGACAGCTAATTTTTATTGCAATAACAAAAGCTAACTATTGTGATATATGCCCTATACAATATAAGTGTTATATAAGGTATATACATTTACATCTATCTATAATTGTTTGAATTTCTCAACTTTTATATGGTTTAGTGCTTTGAGCAGAGCGAATTTAATGTATGTTTGACTTTTTGCCGGGTATCTTTAAGTCGAGCATAGCTCAATTCTTACTCAATTTTAACTTTATCATAACGGATCATAATTTAATAAGTTTTTACTACTCTAGTGCCATGAGCAAAGCATATTTAAAGTTAATTGAAATATTTGCCGGGTATCTGTAAGTCGAGCATAGCACAATTCTTACTAAACTTTAACTTCCTATAGTGGAACATAATTTAATAAGTTTTTAATACTCTAGTGCCTTGAGCAGACCTAATTTAATGTAATTTGAAATATTTGCCGGGTATCTATAAGTCGAGCATAGCTCAATTCTTACTCTACTTTAACTTTAATAGTTAAACGAAACATTCTTTGTCTCTGATATGTTGCTTCAATCACAAAAATACATATTACAGGGTATATCATAGTCGTTCAACATTTGAAGTGATCTTTGAATTTTTCAGCTTTGGCACTACACGTTCAGCTGGGCTGGCACGTTCCGTTAGGCGGATGAACGCGAGCAACTAATCGACCTCAGACCCCCAGTCCGCTAGTGCCAAGTGCCAAGTGCCAAGCGCGCAAACCCACCACCCACCACCCCCCCTAACCACCCCCTCCCCTTTTTGTATGCATAAAGTAAATGTATTTATTTAGCGCTTATCAGTTTACTTAGTTCAATGTGTTCATAGCGGTTTCTATTTATAAGGCAGCAAACAACGATAGATACTCGTTTCAATATATATATATATATATATATATATATATACAGACAAAGCGAGACATATACAGACAGATGTGTGTGTGTGTATATAAAGCCATAAACAAATTTCAATTCTAGTTGGTATTATGGCTACAGCTATAGACTATGGGCTATAGGTTGTCGTTGTCGTTGTAGTTGTGTCTACATATTTTTTATTTTTTTTTTTCATTTTTTTGTCGTTTGCAATATTGTAAATTACTCATACGCCACGTTTTGCAATTGTGACCCAATTGAAAAACATTTGTTTGCATTTTGTTAATTATTGCATATGGAGTCAACAACAGCTCTTTGTCTCTCTCTCTCTTTATCTCTCTCTGTCTCCCTCTCTAAATTGTATCTGCTTTTATGGCTTTGTCTCAATCTTTTTGCATTCAAATGCGAATCAATAGCTTTAGCCTAAATAGCCCAATAGACTGCAGCAGGCAGCAATTGACAGGTGCACAACAGGTTTTTATTGTTACTTTTAACAAAAACAAATTTGCCTTTTCTTTGCCATACATACACACATACACACACACACACACACACACACACACACACACACACAATACATACAATACATATAATAATATTTATTTAAATTTTCTTTCTAAGCATTTTGTATGCAGTTCTCCCATTGTTATTGCTATCAGCATTTGACATTGTTTTAATATTTAACAGATTTAATTTCAAATCAATTTATAATACAAATATATTAATTGAATATATTTCAATGCAATCTACCTTTAATATTACCATTCTTTTAGACTGTTTAAGCCAAGTTTAAGCAGAGTTAGAGATGAATCGAACAGAATATCAAATATATGATTTGAACATTCATTTATATCTCTATATCGTGTTTTTGTACTCGCTCACAAAGTGAAAAGGAGTATATTGCTTAAGTGTAAAGTTCGTCCTAAGAGAAACTGAGAAGAAGAGAGAAGAAAAAAGAGAAAGATAAAGAGAGAGAGAGAGAGAGTAAGAAAGAAAGAGAAAGGAGAAGAAAGAGAAATTGAGAAAAAGAGAGAGAGAAAGATAACGAGAGAGGGAAAGAGAAAGGGAGAGAGGGAGAAGTAGAAAGAGCAAGATAAAGATAAAGAGAGAAGCTGAGAATGAGAAATAGAAAGTGAAAGAGAAAGAGAAAGAGAAAGAGAAAGAGAAAAAGAAAGAAGAAAGAGAAAGAAGAAGAAAGAGAGAAATTGATAAAGTGAGAGAGAGAATTAAAAAGATAAAGAGAGGAACTGAGAAAGAAAGAGAAAGAAGAAGAAATATACAAATTGAGAAAGAGGGAAGCTGAGAAAGAGAGAAGCTCCAAAAAAGAAAAACTGAGAAAGAGAGAAAAGAAGAAAGAGATTTAAGAAAGAGAGAGAGAAAGAGAAAGGTAAAGAGGGAAACTAAGAATGAGAGAAGCTGAGAAAGAGAAAGAGAGAAAGAAAAAGAAAAACAGAGAAACTGAGAGAGAGAGGTAAAGAGAAAGAAGAAGAAAGAGAGAAATTGAGAAAGAAAGAAGCTGAGAAAGAGGGAAGCTGAGAAAGAGAGAAGCTGAGTAAGAGAGAGAAACTCAAAACAAGAAAAACTGAGAAAGAGAGAGCAGAAGAAAGAGCTAAACTGAGAAATTGAGAAAGAGAGAAGTAGAGAAAGAGAAAAGCTGAGAAAGATAGAGAGAAAGAAAAAGAAAAACTGAGAAAATGTGAGAGAAGAAGGAAGAGAGAAACTTAGAGGGAGAAATTGAGAAAGAGAGAAGCAGAGAAAGAGATAAACTGGGAAAGAGAGAGAGACAAAGAGAGAAACTGAGGAGGAGAGACAGAGCGAGAGTTACTAAAGTTACTTTTACATTGAACTATACAATAGATCTACTTTTTCATACAAATTTCTCAAATTAATTTTGCAAACCAGATGGAGAAACAAGAAGAGTTGCTTATTGAGTCTTGATTGTTCATCATCATTTAATAATATAACAATTGAAATGATATATTATCTATGAAATTTAATTCTAGATATTGAATACCATATATTCCAATTGTCATCGGAAGATTCTCTTTGAATGCAAAATCTAATTGTATTGTGCATCCAACTATATTCAAATTGGAATCCAATTGGTTTTTAGCTCTTGGTGAAATTAACTTGATTTGGAGTTTGGTTCATAGTCAAATCAATTGAAACTTGTTTTGCAGCACGTATATTGATGTTGGTGTTAAGAAAGTGTGTGCTGATGCAAACATATAAGATATATATATATAGACTTAGATTTTCTCCTTCAATTTGCCGCTTACAAATTTCTAGCGACGATAAAGTTTGATATCTAAATTCAAATATCAATTATCTCTATCACATATTTAATTAGTAAGTTAGTTTCAGTTTGACTTTCATTTGTTTGCCACAGCAACTGCTCAGTCTCTCTCTCTGTGTGTGTGCGTGTGTATGTGTGTGTGTGCGTACCACTTGTGTATCCAAATGCAATTGCAGAGTTAGCTGCCTTGCCTTGCCTTGCCTTGCCTGCTTACAGTTTTCTCATCTATGACATTTTTTTGTTATTTTTGTTTTTTGCCCACAAATTTCAATTGCATGCCACACACACACACTCATACACACACACACTCACACACACACACACACACATGCATCTCTCTGTGTGTGTGTTTATATCGATATGCTTAGGCCCACATTTCTATAGCCCGCATTGGCTCTCTCTCTCCCTCTCACTCTTGCTCTCTTCTGCACTCGCCAACACCTCTCGCTCTCTCTCTCTCTCGCTCTCTCTCTCTCCCTCTCTCTCTGTCTCTACTCTCTTCTATCTCTATCTCTATCTCTGCTTGCTGCGCTTAATCCAACATTTACAATCACAGTCGAAGCTTTTTGATTTTAATTGTTTTTTTTTTCGCTCGTTTCTTTTAGTTTTTGTTGCTGTTTTTGTTTTTT
Source organism: Drosophila nigricruria (assembly GCA_037075265.1). Lineage (NCBI taxonomy): Eukaryota > Metazoa > Arthropoda > Insecta > Diptera > Drosophilidae > Drosophila > Drosophila nigricruria. The sequence goes on along the minus strand of JBAMCI010000206.1, from coordinate 6,700,260 downwards.
TTTTTTTTGTTTGTGTTTTGTTTGTTTTTGTTTTCTTTCGCGCATTTTGCACTTGAACGACTTTCAATTGAATTTCGTATTTTTATAATCCGCGGCGCGTACAGACAGACACATGGCATATATAGTATATATATATATATATGTATTTGTATATATATAAATGTATATATGTATATACATATATATATTTATATGTATATATATATATGCATGCACTTTTATATACTTTTGCCTGTTTAGCCATAAACAAAGCAATTCACATACACACACAGCCAAACACACACACACACACACATAGACACTAGCATTGCAGTCTTTATTGAATTGTTGTTGTTGTTGTTGTTGTTGTCCCATTTATCATGCCATGCAATCATTGACCAACGCTAAAAATGCAGTGCGCAAATTTTTGTATGCAAAAAAAAAATTTAAAAAAAAACAAGTAAGAGTGCTCTAGTCGAGACGGCTCGACTACGAGATACCCTGAACCCTGCGAAGAGCCAATCTTCAAAACATTATATTCTTATTTAACGTATACAAATATTGCGAGCAACACACACACACACACACGCGCTCTGCTGACTGCGCAGTCAGCGCAGCGACTGCGCTCGGGCTGCAAATGCCTATTGTATGGGAAATTAAATGTTTAATAACTTTTTTTGTGGATGGACTTTCTTAATCAAACTTTTACAGCATAATTATGACATTCATATGTATGTATTTGCCAAAGCATAAGTCTCTAGTATTTGAAATACGAATTTTGCAAATTGGGGGCGAAGGGGGCGTGGCATCCAAAATCCAAAAATGACAAAATGTCCACATTCATTACACAAATCTACACAGTGAATTTGGAGTCTCTAGCTCTTACGGTATGCTTAACGGAAGAAAAGTTATCGATTTTTATCGATAATAAGGAAACGGGATGAGTTATCGAAAATCTAAAAAAAACTCGTACTGCGTAGGATACACACGAGTATACTCTGAAAATTTCAGATCTCTAGCTTTTGTGGTTTACGAGATCGCTGCGTTCACACGGACGGACGGACGGACAGACGGACAGGGCTATTTCAACTCAGCTCATCGAGCTGATCAAGAATATATATACTTTATGGGGTCTGCGATGTCTCCTTCTGCCTGTTACATACATTTCCACAAAAACATTATACCCTGATTTCCCATTTTCAATGGGTTCAGGGTATAAAAATATATATATATATAAATATATATATGTACATACATACATATATATTACATACATATACATATATTCTTATATATATGTCAATAAATATCATGCTTGACTAACAGATATCTCGTGCTAAATTTCATTTCGATTTAGGTCTGCTTTCGGGAATTTATAAAATATTTAGAAATAAAATACGAAGTTTAAATTAAAGTTTCTGGTAATAAAAAAATAAAAGAATATAATATAAAATAATAAAATATAAAATATAATATATAATATATAATATATAATATATAATATATAATATATAATATATAATATATAATATATAATATATAATATATAATATATAATATATAATATATAATATATAATATATAATATATAATATATAATTTATAATTTATAATATATAATATATAATATAATATAATATAGTATAATATAATTTAATACAATAATAAAATATAATAAAAACAATAATAAAAATATTTTGGCATATATAACAATTTAAAAAGCTATGCTTATTTATCGATAAATGAATCGATAAATATATATAAATTAAATTCTGCAAAAAAATCGGATAATAAAACAGAAAATACTCAATTTTGCTATTCTCTGGGGTGAAATATATTTTAAAAATTTTAATAATATTTAAGCTTAACATTAAACTATATAAATTACTGCTAAAGCTCAGTTGGCATATTTAGTTTATTAATTTATTAAATAAAATTAATATATAAATATATCAAAATGCAATTCTGCGGGAAAAGGGATGATAAAATACTTAGAACCTTAGAAAACTTGAGTTAAATATATAAAATAATAAATAATACATTTATTATTATATTATTATTATATATATATATATATATATATTATAATATTATTATTATATATATATTATTATAATTATATATATATAATTATATTATTATTATTATATAAATATTATATTATTAATATTTAAACTTAAAATGATTAAGTTTTATTTTGAGTTTAAATACTATGAATGTATATTAATAATTAATTTAAATATATATATTTTGATATACTTTACTAAACATTTCTAAGATTGTTGTCTAAGGTAATAGTAGCTAAAGCATACTTTGCCATATTTAAATACAATTTAAAATTAATTTAATAAATGTATTAAAATTAAATATAAAATATTTTGCCAACTAAATCCAATTTCTTGATAAATAATATTAATAATAATAATATTTAATTAAATTACCATATATATATATATATATATATATATATATATATTTAATCAACATAAAATTAATGTTTTTTGCTATTTCTTTTTCTATTTCTAGGTAAGTTTCTTGATTCTGGTTTCCCATTAAACAAAAACTAAATAAGAGCGCAGTGAGTGAATCAATTTGTATGAAATCCTCTGACTTACTTGATTTCAAATGCAAACACAATGAAATGACTAATGACATCTCTAATGAATCCAATTAATTACGTGCAAAAGACTTTAAAAAGTTTTTGAAAATTTTCAAATTTGTAATTTTTAAATTTTTTATAAGAGCTTAATTAACTTATGTATGATGAGCTGGGATTAGCTAATTAGTTTTTTGAAGTTATACAAAATCAACTAAATTTTGTTATTATTTAGTTTGAATTTGTATGAAAAATACTTTTTCCCCTTATGTTCCACCTGTGTGGGTGAATTCAAGAAAGAAATTGCTGTTGCTGTAGTACCCAGTTCTCTGGCTTAAAAACTTCCGAATGTATGTTGATCAGTTGTTCTATTAATCAGGAAATGAGTTAATCAATTAGTCAATCAATCAATCAATCAGTCGTCAATCAATCAATCACACTTAAAACCTATACAAACTGCCTTTTGTCACATATAAATAGCTCACATTTCTTACTTTTTTCTTATTTTCACTGGAAAAACTCAAGTTTTTTGCGAAAATACTGACATTTTGTATAATATATATATCTATATATATCTATCAATAAATACTGAACAATAACTACCCAAGTTAAGCATTCCATAATATAACAGTTGATAAAAGTTGATGGAAGTTGAGCGAAAACTAAATCTGAATTATTTGAGAAACTTCTATTTATGGACTCAATTTAATTCAAGGTGAAATTGTTTCTCTTCCCGTTAAGTTTACTTAAAATTACGAACTTTCAACTTGGTTGAACTTTGATTAAATATTATGAAACTTTTAATGCCATTAAATGGGGCTGGGTCAATGCAGTTGAACAGTTGAGTTGAGCCTGAGTAAATGGAAAATTTGAAGAGCAAAGAAAGTTTAAGTTTCAATGTCAAAATTCATAAATTCATTAATGGAGTGAAAGAGAGAAGATGAGAGAGAGAGAGAGAGAAAATGAGAGAGAGAGAGAGAGAGAATGAGAGAGAGAGAGAGAGCGTGATATAGAGAAAGAGAGAGAAAATGAAAGAGAGATAGAGAAAGAGAAAGGGAGAGTAAGCAGGAGAAAGACAGGAAAATAGAGAGAGAGAGGGGCAAAAAGAGACAGATATAAAGGAAAAGAGAAAATTAGTAAGAGATATAGAGGGGAATAGATACAAAGAGATAGAGAAAAAGAAAGATAGAAAGATATAGAGAAAAACACAGAGAAAGAGAAAGAGAAAGATAGAGAGAGATAGAAAAAGGAGATAGAGAGAGATAGAAAAAGGAGATAGAGAGAGATAGAGAGAGAGAGAGAAAGAGAGAGAAAGAGAGAGAAAGAGAGAGAGAGAAAGAGAGAAGAAAGAGGGAGTAAAAGATATCGAAACGAACATAAAACTCAAATAGTTGCCCCGATAATATTACTCATACGCAATGTGCGCCAAAACTTTGCACATACTTTGTGAAGTAGCTCATAGCCCAAATGCTGTTGCCATTGTTGTTATTATTATTAGTATTATTGTTGTTATTCCTGCTGTTGCTGTTGCTGTTGTTGTTGTTGCTGTTGTTGTTGTTGCTGTCGATCTCTCGACAATTTGCACGTTCTCTCCTCGCCGTCATGACAAACGATTTCATCATCAGCGCGAACATCATCATTGAATCTGTCACATGTCAGCTGCTTATGCTTATGCTTATAAATATATATATATATATATATATATATATATATTCCAACAATGAATTACGCGCTAAGTCGACAGCTCAAAGTTGATTTCCACTTAACAATTGTTGTCTGAGTAGTCTCTGACCCATTTTTATCCCAAAGACTCGACGATAGATTGCCTCCATACCACTCGCTGAGGCCTCTCCACAGCGATCGAAGTCTGAGCTCACTAAACTAAACAGCTTATTCGACTAGATTTACTTCTGCTAGTATTATTACGATCGAGTGTAGCTCAGTTGATTGTGTGATTAAATCAAATGATTGCCAAATTGAGTTAATTTCGGTTTTTATGGGTATTATGAATATTGCACTGGGGCAACAAAAATCAAAGAGTTTCTTCTAGTTATCTTTGTTGGAATTTGATTTTAATCTTAGAATCAGTTTTTCTCTAGATTTGTATCACAATCTAGTGAGATTTTCTTATTCCTAATAGGACTGATATTATTTTCTGATATTATTCTAGGAATTTATACTATTTTTAGTATTTTTATTGTTATTATATATATTATTCCTAGCAGGAATTTATACTATTTAAAATATTTTTCACAATATTTAATGTGATTCCTAACTAGAATAAACTCTATTTTATTTCTTAGTATTTTTCCTCAGTATTTTATATCTGATTCCTGAGAGCTATTGCTATTGTTTTCAGTTTTTTTTTTGTATTTCACAATTGATTCTTAATCAGAATGTATTTGTAGTATTTTCTTGGTATTTTATATCTAACAGTTTGTAGTATTTTCTCGGTATTTTACATGGGATTCCTAACATTAATGTATATTATTTTTAGTATTTTCATGGTATTTTATATATGGTTTCTAACAGGAATTTATACTATTTATTAGTATAATTTCTTAGTAGTTTATATCGGACTCATAACTATTTGTAGTATTTTTTTGGTATTTTATATATAATTCCTAGCAGGAACTTATACTCTTTTATTAGTATAATTCCTTAGTATTTTATATTTCATTTTTAAGAGCAATTGATAGTGTTTTTAGTATTTTCTTGGTATTTAATATATCGCATTCCCCGCAGAATTATATTCTTTTAGAAGAATTTATTTTGGGATTTTATGTAATATGATAAATATAAAAATTGTATTCAAAATTTAGTTTTATTTTTATATATATTATTCTATTTCAAATTAATTTATTTAATTTAATATTTTACTCTAATTTTAGTATTTTTCTTAGTATTTGTTATTTAATTCCTTTGAATTGCTTTTTTCTCATTATTAGTATATTTTTTCCATAGATATTTGTTTATTTTTTTTCTAAACATAATTTGTTAATAAGTGGGTTAAGTTGATTCCAGCTTAGACGCGCTGGCATTTTGTTGTATATATTTTGTTTGTTTTGGCTTTTCAGCTGCTTCTTCAGTTCTCGTGTCTGCTCTGTACACAAATCAATATGCCATGTTGTTATTGGGTTATCCAACACTTAAGGGCAACAAGCAGAACAAGAAGAAGAAGTAAGAGGAGGAGGGGGAGTAGGTGGAGGAGGAGAAGGAGGTGGGGGAAATGAAGGAGGAGCATTGGGTAAATTTGCCTCATTTGTGAGTTGCGCTGGTGCCAAAAGAACGACTTTATAAATATATATAAATATATATATATATATATATATATATATATATATATATGTATATAAAATATATATATATGAGTACATGTGTATGTGTACATAAATTATATGGCATATATGTATATAAGCATATATACATATGTGGGCGTATATGTAGATGTGTGTGTGTGTGTGTGTCTGAGCAGAGCCATGGCTCGCTGGCTGGTTGGTTGGGTGGCTGAGCTTGTTGGCTGTTTGAGCCCTTCTGAGAGGCAGAGAAGTTGGGGAATACGTTACCCAAAGCACCATGCAGAAGGTTTTAACAGTCGACCTACGTGTCATGCATAAAAGGCAAATCGTTTTGCTGTCTGCTTGCCCCGCGCGCTCGTGTCTGTGTGTGTGTGTGTGGGCTGATATGCTTACATATATATATATACATATATATATATGTCTATATACATATGTATTTGTATGTATTTTTGCCATTTCTTTCATGGCCCGAACTGACATTTGTACTATTGGCATTTATGGTCCGCCCTTAAAGCCAAGTGGCAGGCAGGCAACCACCCAACCACCCAACCACCTAGCCACCCACATGCCTCGCCAAACTACTTAAATATTTAAGCATCCGTTTGTGCGCATATTGATGTTTGTGTTAGTGTGTGTGTCTATGTGTGTGTGTCTATTAACATTATTGATTTACCATTTAGCATTCATAACTTGAATGTTGCTTGTAGGCAACAGCAACAACAACAACATTAACATTAACATTCCACATTCAATTTTCTTTTCATTTTTCATTTCTCTTCACATACCAAAATTGTTATATATATTTACTGTATATATTATATATATACATTTCTATATGAATCATGTGTTACGCATACGCCGCGTTGTCCTTGACAAAAACTAAATCAGCCAAGCCAAACAAAATCAATAATAAATGATACCAAATATATATATATATATATTGGAATTGACACAAAAGAAAACAACAACAACAACAACAACAACAGCTGCATATAGACATAGAGAAAAATGCAAAAAAAAAATTTTTTCTAACAAATTAAAATACAAAAAAAAAAGTTGACTAAAAGGCAAAAAATGAGTAAAGATTTATTTCTGTTTATATATACATATATATATATATATATATATATATATATATATATATATATATATATATATATATATATATATATATATATATATATATATGGATAGCTGATACTATATGCACTATCGATAAACGTCAGCTATTGCTAGAGCTATACCTACTCCACTTGAGTCAGGGCATTAGTCATTAGGCATTAGACATTAGATATTGTGCATTGGGCATGTGTCATTAGGACTAAATGACTTAAAAGGTTTATATATATATATATATATATATATATAAATAATAGTTAATTCTTAAATCATTTACAGGGTATACAAAGTGCTATTCTATGATGCAGCAACAAATTAACAAATTTACATAGCTTTTATACCCTAAGCAGCTTGGGCATATTATTACAAGTATTTTTAGCAGTCAGTAGAAGGCTTGGCCTAGCTGAGCTGAGTAGCTCAGGTCTAGCTAACAAATCTTTCAGTCTGTCTATAATATATGTATATATATATATGGTAAATTTTTAACCGCTAGATGTCGCTGAATACCGCCACATATATATATGAGGATTCATATTTTTGTATAATAATTTATCGATTTTTTATCGATAGAAATCAAATTCTTAGTGTGATTGCAGCACAAGTCACAAAAAGCAAAGATCTTAAGATATTGCTTTTGTTTTTAAGATTATTTCGATATACATTTATTTAAAGTTAAAATTCATATTATATATAATATACAATATATAATATAAATAAATTAAATAATATAATATAAATAACATATTATAAAAATAAAATAAACAATTCGAATAATTAAACAAAAAAATACTATAAATTATATAAAAAATTCAAATATAAATAAAATAAATAATAAAAATAATTTAAATAAAAGAAAGACTATAAATAATATAAAAATATATTATACAAAGAGTAGAAGTAAATAAAAATAATAATTATAAATAAATAAATAAAAAATATAATATAATAAAAATAATATATCATATAAAATATTATATTAATATCAAAATATAACAATATATAATAAATAAATAATTAAATAAAAATAAAATATATATAATAAAAATAAATCATATAAAATAATATAATACAATATAAAAATAAAACAATATAATAAATACAAAATAAATAAAAAAATAAATAAATTAATTAAATTAAAAAAATTAAGAAAATAAATTAATACGATAAATAAATTAATTAAATGAATATAATAAATAACTATAATAAAGAAATAATTAAATAAAAAAATATATATATTATAATAAAAATAATAAATTTAAAAAAATAATATAATATAATATAAAAATAAAAAAATATATAAATAAATAAATATAATAAATAAATAAATAAACAAAATTAAGTAAATAAATTAATATATAAATAATAAATAAAAATATAATTTAATAAAAATAATAAATCATAAAATAATATTATATATATTCGAACTTAAATTCGAATTCAAATTCAAACTTGATATTTCTGCTCTAAAAGTTCACACAATTAGCTTATGAAGCTATAAGCAGAAGTCGTCTACATAGCCGCTGCATAGCACATGCCTTGGCACAGTATGCAATAAGTCGGGCACTCCCGACCAAAATGCGCTTACTTGCTGTATATGTCTGTGTGTCTGTGTGTGTGTGTATGTAAGCTGCCTGTTCAAATATAAACTATTATATAATTCGACCCTGGCAACACACACACACACACACACATGCACGCACACTACGCAAACAGGGAAATAATTAATGAGCTTCACTGTATGTGTACCTGTATGTGTGTGTATGTGTGTGTGTGCGTGTTCGCATTTTGCCGCCCAACGCTAAACGCCCACTGCAGCATCCCGGAGACGCGTGCGCCGGTGCTGCTGCTGTTGCCATTTGGATATTCACCTGGCAAACCCCATCGCCCCCCACCCCACCCCACATACAGAGCAGGCCAGCAGCTACCCTGGGGAATGCAGTTGCTGCTCTCATTTGGCATCTCTCTTTATCTCCCTCTCTCTCTCTCTTTCTCTCTTTCGCTTCCCTGTCTCGATTTGTTATCTCTGTTCTTGAATGTGCTTTTTACACGACTCGCCTCGACTCGACTCTCTGTCTAAGTCTTTGTCGCCAGCTCTCGCGACCAAATGCAGCGACTGCCACAAAATTCACTTTGAACTCTCGCCTATCGACCCGAAAATGTGTGTGGCATGTGCAGCAGTGGCAACATTGACGCTGCGAAACTAGTTGAGGGCAAGCAGAGAGAACAAAAAACTATTTAAGTCGAAGCCTAATGTGTAATGTCTAATGTGTAATGCTCTTACTCCAAGTGAAGTTTATCGATAAGAGTTGAAAATTGCTAATCGAACTTTTGTTTGAGTCTTGCTAATTGCATTTGCAAGCAAATAGATTTCTTATACAAAACTCTGTATATTGCGGAAGTTTAAGACCTTAGACAACTCCTAAACAAATGGCATATTATATTGATTATATTGATTATACATGTTATCGATAGGTTAAACAGTTGCGCAAATATTGTTATCGATAATAGTAACGCTCTTGCTGTGTTGGCCTAGCAAATAGATTTCCTGTACAAAACTCTATTTATTGCGGAATTTTGAGACCTAAGACAATTCATAAACAAATGGCATATATTTAATGATTGTTTGAGATTTACATGTTATCGATAGGTTTAACAGTTGCGCCAATATCGTTATCGATAATAGTAACACTCTTGCTGTGTTAGCCTAGGCAGCTGCTAGAGCTCTGCCAGCAACTGCTGCATGAAGCTGAGTATACTTCATTTCTCCATCTCTGTCTCTTTCTCTCTCTTTCTCTTTCTCACTCTCTCTCTCTCTCACTCTCTCTTTGCCTTGCCTTGGTTAGCGTATTAAGCAGGTCGACTAGCTGCTTTTGCATTTTGCTTTGGCCATGTTATTCAGTTAAGCAGCAGCCGCAAACAAAATTTATGAATACTGCCAACAGAAGCTAATAAGGCGCGTACACACGCACACACACACCTATAGAGATATATATATACATATATATATGTATATATACATACATATTATGGCCTGAAACCCACCCGCCGCACAGCTCATAGCCCACTTCACTGGCAATGGCCTAAACAAACTCAATCAGTTGTTTGCTTTATGACAGAGCTTTGCTAACGCGGCCATGTCCTTTTAGTCCTTGCCTAGTCAATAGCTGCATGTATGTGTGTGTGTGTGTGTGTGTGTGTGTGTGTGTGTGTGTGTGTATTGCTTTTCTTTTTTTTTTTTTATCAGCAGCGCAGCTTTGGAAATTGATGCTGTCGCTGTCGCTGCCGCTGTCGACGCCGCTTGTCTTTCATTATAGGTGTAAGTGTGCGTGTGTGTAAGTGTGTGTGTGTGTGTATGGGTGTGTGTGTGTGTGTGCTGCTGCTATTGAGTATTTTGTGGCGCTGTTGCCAGTTGCCACTTGCCACTTGACACTTTTTGGGCTTGTTGTTGCTGTTGCTGCTGCTGTTGGCCAGGCCTCTGCGTGCGAAGGACATTTCAGTCTATTTGGAACTTTTGAGTTGGGGAGTTGAAAATCGCGCGTGCTTCGTGTTTGTTAACATTATCTGTATGTGTATGTGTGTGTGTGTGTGTGTGTGCGTGTCACTGTTTACATTTGGACAGTATGTATGTGTGTGTGTGTGCCTGTGTGTGCGTGTGTGCGTGTCTGTAGCTTACAAGAGCCCCTCCAGAGTTGGCTGTCTATAATTTGTATATATTTAATGCACTTTGGCATTTTATACTTGAATTTTTGAGTGTTTCGACGCTTAATTGGAAATAGCATAAATACATGAATATATATATATACACATATATATATACCGTTATTTAGTTTCTATACGCCTTTTGCTTGCGTGCTCCACGGCGTATACTTAATGCGTTCACCAAAGCCCATTTCGCATTGGAGTACAAAAAAAAAAAAACGAGCACAGAAGAACGCAGCGAAATATGCTGCTCTTCATGTCTGCCAACTCAGCCCCCCAGTCAAACAGTGGTAGACCCTTTTCCCAAGCCCCAACCCCCAACCTCCAACCCCCAACCCCCAACCCCCAACCCCAACTCTCTTGCATGCTATAACGCGCGCGGGGTACACACACATACACACACATATATATATATATATATATAACTTTTTTTTTTTGTTTGTTTGTCATGCTCTTGGTTGGGCGTGGCCAGGTCGCCAGCTCCTCAACGACATTAAATGCCTCGACTTTTATTTAATACTCGGCAAACTGTTTTACTTCTTTTTTTTCAAGTGAATTATAAACAAAAGAGCAACAAAGCGAGCAAATTAGTGAATTCTTATGCAAGCATTAAGAGAAATATTCAAATATAAAATACTATAAGAATATATATATATATATTTAAACGATATGTAAACAAAAACTTACTATTTTCGACTGGTGTGTGTGTCTTGAAAATGCTTAAGGAAAAGTGAGTAAAATTTTTGGAATTTATCTATTTGAAATTGAAATAAAATTATAAAATAATAAACAAAAAAAATAAAATAAAATAAAAAAATATATAAAAATAACTAAATATAAAAAATACTATTTTAAACTAATAAATATGAGAACAAGAAATAAATATAAAATATATAAATATTTAAAATATATATAAATTTATAAATGTATAAAATATATATAAATAAAAATAATATATATCAAAAACTACTTAAAAATAAATTATATTTAAAATAAAAATAATGAATTATAATAAATAAAATTAAATACAAAATATACTTAGAAAAAATACTGTTTAAAATATATATGTATATTTTTATTTATTTTTATTTTTTTTGCATTATATTAAAAAATATTCATTTAAAAATAATTATAATGTAAAAATAAATAAATAAGAAATATATGCATATAATTATATCAAAAAAATCTTTATTTACTTATTTGTTTATTTATTTAATTTAATATTTATTTAAAAATAATAATAATGAAAAATTTAATAAGTAAGAAATAAAGTTTCGAACTAAATCTTTTTAAATTAAATAAATAATATTTAAAATATATAAATATTAAAAAAAAAATGCAATTGCATTATTATTTTATGTTCTATTTATTTTAAAATAAATTGATAGGACAAAAAATTTAAAAATATATATCGAAAAAAATACTTTTTGGAAAATAAAAATATACAATTTAAAATAAATAAAAATAAAAATTAAAAAAAAATATTTAAAAAAAAATACATATAAAAAAAAATATTTAAAAATATATATATATAATAAAATAAAAAATTTTTAAAATATATAAAAAAAACATATATAAAAATATATATAAAAAATATATATAAAAAAAATATATAAAAAATATATATAAAATATATATATAAAAAATAAAATAAAAATATAAAAAAAAATATAAATATTTTATTTTTCTTTTTAATTATAATTATAATTATAAATAGTATTTTATTTTATAATACTTTTTTGGTAACTTAAATAAATTTTTTAACTTAAATAAATTTGTTTTGGCAAAAACTTTATTAAAAAAAATTAAACAAAAAAATTCAATAAATAATTAAGTAAATTTGCTGCTTAAAAAAAATGGTAAAAATATTTTAAGACTCGTATTACAAAGAGTAAAATGTAACAAAGAAAAAAATCATTAAAATTAAAGTAAAGTTCAGTTAGCTTTTGCGCCTGTTACTTATGGAAAACACAGCTTAAAAAATAATTTAAATTGCATAAAAAATATATGAAGTTATATAGAAATTTATATAAATATTTATCTATGTAATAAAACAACATATAAAGAGAGTATTCAGACTTTGTCTAGGTTTTCTCTGCACTTGTATTGCCGCTTCGCATTTCACATTTATTGCGTTAAAAGTTTTTGATGAAGGAAAACTTTGCTTTCGCAACTTCGTGGAAACTGAGAAAAGTATTTAAAATTGTTTTTGATACTAGAATAATATTTTGAACTATTTTAATTTAAAGAGGAGCACGAGAGAGCGCAAAAGAGAGAGAGAGTGAGAGAGAGATGGAGAGAGCATATTTCTATGGCTTTAAGTCACGTAGTTGACGAGGTAGGGGAGTGGAGGTGGTGGAGGGGAGTGTAGGGGTTGGAGCTGGTGGGTCCTTGTAATGCACACGAAGTCTTTTGCTAGTCCCATAAATTAGCACTAAGCTGGTTTTTTTTTTTACTACGCTTTAAATACAACCACCCAGCCGAAGGCCTCGCCACAAACCCCCAAACCCCAAAACCCAAACCCAACCTGGCCCCACATTAAGCTCCGTCGCTCATATTTCCAATGTTGTTGGTATCTGGGGCTGCTTTGGGGTTACGCCTCAAACTTCTTAAATCGCGTGACATGCTATGAAATAATTTCATAATTCCAGGCCGCACACACGCACACAAATATATGTCTGTGTGTGTGTGTGTATACAGACACATTTTTATAGATACACAGGCCAAATGGAGTTTTGGGCCAACTTCCAACGTCCGGGCAACCCCCAGTTTGGCACTCGCTAACTCTTTACTCTTTCCTCATTCGTTTTTTTTTTTTTGCATTTTACATTTTCATTTTTTTTCCTTTTCAATTTTCTTGTTGCCTTTAAAATATTTGTTTGCTCACTTTTTGTGGGGCGTGTTAGGCTTTGCAATGCTTTGAGCCCGGCAACAACACCTAAAAGCACGGACGCAGCCCGCGAGGCAGGGCTGGGGGTTGGGGGCGCGGCTGCCGGTGGGCGGCCATTGAGACAGCCAAAGACGACCCAACGACCAACGACAGCCGACGACGAAAGCTACAACAGCAGCAGCAGCAGCAGCATCGACGTCCTTCCGTTATGTCCATTCCGTCACTTACACACACACATACACACACACACACAGGCCATCCTTCTGCTGGCCTTCTGCAGTTCTATCGTGTTTCCGTCGGCGACGCCTGCGTGTGTATTATTCGCCCTTCGTACTGCGTGTGCAGCATAGCGGATTTCTTTTTTTTCGTTTCGTTTTTCGTTTCCCTCTTCTTCTGCTTCTGCTTCTTCTGCTTGTTCTTGTTGTTTTGTTCTTCTCATCAGTTTCTTGTGCTTTGTTTGTTTTAGTTTGTTTTCTCGCTTGTTTTCTTGCACCGTTACCTTTTAAGCACTTATTACATGCTTTGTTTTACTCTTGGTTGCGTTCGGCTTTTGCACAACTTTAAATAATTTAGCGACGCGACCTGCCTACCTCCTGCCCTCTCGCTCTCTCACACACACACACACACACTCTCTGTGGACGACCAACAGCCTATTCACTCGCCCCTCTGGCTGGCACTTGTGGTGTGGTGAATATTAAATGCTCTTGGTTTCAGTCACCAGCTCTCCCCTCTTTCTCCCGTTCTCTTACTCTGTGTGTTGAAATCAGTAAGCGAACTAACCAAATCTCCCCCCACCAGCACCGCGTCGGCCTCAAACTGTGTTGGATTTTATGGCTAAGCTCTCGAGTCATTCGCGGCTGGGCAACAAATTTTCTGTAGCACTTTTTTCAGCGCCAACTGTATATGTATGTGTGTGTGTGTGTGTGCCTGTCTCTGTCTCCCTCTGTGTGTGTGTGTTTCTTTAACTTTAAATGGAAATGTCTCAAAGCTCAATTTATAATTCTGACAAATGAGCAAAAATTTGTGTTTCCTTTTAATGAAACAAATTCATGTCAAAATTCCTTTTCATTTTTGTCTTCATTTTTCTGACGTTTTAATGTGGAAATTCTCCTTCCTTATAAATTCTTAAACTTAAAGAAAAAACTTTTTTTTATTGAACAAAACTTTAAGTAAAAAATTTAATAATATATTTTAAATGTGATCTCTTTATTTATTTATTAATTTATAATAATATATTTCAAATGTGATAATTTTTTTTATTTATTTATTAAATTTTTATTTAAAGCAAAACAAGATTTTATTTTAACTAATCGAAAATTTAATTATAAAATTTAATATAAATGTTTTTAATGTAGAAATTCTTAATTTTCGTTACTAATTTTTAACTTAAAGCAAGAAAAGTTTTTTTTTTAAATCAAGTCCGGTTTTAATCTGAAAATTTAATATTATTTATTTTAATTTGGAAACTCATTTTCTCATTAATTTTTTTAAAGCAAAAAAAGTTTTTTTTTAGTAAACAAAACTTTAATTAGAAAATTTAGTATAAATATTTTTCTTTTGCAAACTCTAAATTTATTAAATTTTAAATTTATAAACTTAAATTTATAAAATTTAAATTTAAAGAAAAGTTTTTTATCTGTTTTGTTTAATTTAAAAATTTTGTTTTTGTATTAAATTTAATATAAATATTTTTAATACAAATTTTATTTAATTTTTAGATTTTTAATCAAATTGAATCAATATAATTTAATTTAATTTATTTTATTTAACAAATTATTATATATTTTTGCAAATTTCCTAGCGCTTCGCTGTTTAAGATTGATTTTGTGTTGCATACGCTGAACGCCAGATGGCGCCTGCGTGTCTCTCGCTGATTTCTAGCAATTTTGTGACTTTAGCAGACGAACAGCCAACTGATGGTAGCTGGTAGATAGCTCGAACATACACACACACACACAGTCTGTGTCTCACTCTCTCTATCTCTCTCGCTCTTCCACACTGACTCTGATACGTACCAACGACCTATTTACAAGCCCGCCATGACACTTGCATCCCATGGCTCAACTTTAATTACGAGAACGAAAAAAAAAGAAAAAAAGAAGAGACTAAATGAGCTAGTTGCAAATAAGAGATACCCTGTATTAAAGCTCTACCAGCATATACCCTATCCATACCATATGTCATGGAGGACATTACTAAAAATATATGATAAGCTAGCTAGGTAGCTAGCTACCTTGTCTATATGCAAGATATATCGGAATATTTCTTATAAAAATATGCTCAACTAGCAAATACCCGATATATATGCACGATATATCAGAATATTGTATTGAAAAGGTATGACAACCTAGTATATACTCTATATATATGAGAGATATATCAAAATATTTCATAGAAAGATATTCTCAACTACCATATACCCTATATATACAAGTTATATCGGCATATTTCATAGAAAGATATGCCCAACTAGCATATTACCCTATATATATGCAAGTTATATCGGCATATTTCATAGAAAGAGATGCTCAACTAGCAGATACCTTATCTATATGCAAGATATATTAGAATATTGTATAGAAAAATATGCTCAACTAGCATATACTCTATATATATGAAATATATATCGGATTATATTACACAAAATCAGTAATCGTCCAATAACTCCACACTATTTTGATATAGATATGTTATGCTAACACTTTGAATAACCTAGACAAGCAAATAGAAGACGAAAAACAAAATAATTTATAAAAATAAGAATTAAAATAATAGAAATTTAATAGAAAAACAAATAAATTACATACATTATATATATATGTTATATGATCATCAGATATATCATCATATAGACAGATTGATTTCTAGCCCATCATACCCCACTTGTCATGCTCAGATGCGTGTGTGTATCTGGGCATTAAAAATACTCGCATAATAATTTTCACTTATGCTGCCTTCCCCTTCGCTCTGTCTCACTCTCTCTCTCTCTCTCTTTCTCTATTTGCCTGCCTCTCACTCCCTCTCTCTCTGTCTCTCTCTCTCTCTCTATCTCTCTCGCCTGATGTTTGTTTTATGCTCCGTGTATATGAAAATGTTTATTTTATATGCATATATATTTGACGTACGGGCACAGTCTGCAGAAGATTTGCATGTTGCTCCAGCAGAGCACCGCCCCGCCCCGCTCCGCTCCGCCCCCTCTAGGCCCCCTCTTTGTCTCCATCATAGGCTGCAGCTAAACAATATGGCAGCGCCTGCTGCAGCCCCGAGCATTAGCAAATGCATAAAGAAAAACGAAGTGTAAAGTTTTTCCGCTTTTTGCCTTGTTGAAAATCGATTATCTGGGCTCGGGCAAAACTCTGGCAACTGGGAACTGGCAACTGAGTGAATGCTGGAGCGACGATTGAAGGCTTTAGTTGGCGCTGTTGTTGCTATTGTTGTTGTTGTTGTTGCCTTTGAGCTTTGCATTTTCGGCAGCTCGCAAAGCTGTTACACCCACACACACACACGTGTATATGTATGTATGTCTATGTAAAATGTCAAATTGTATTTCCTTTTCTGTTTTTTTTTGCTGCTGCCGCCGCCATTTTGTCTTCTGCTGTGGTCCGTTGTTCGCCAATAAGTTTACGACTGCCGCCAAATAGCGCGAATTACGCACACACACACATTGATACATACACTGATACACACACACATTCATTCGCTTTCCAGGCTGCTGAGTCGCCGCCATTTTGAAATTGATACAGAGCACTCGGGCATCGCTTGGTTTTGGTTTTTGGCCCAAGCTGCGGCAGGTGCCTGCACCCAGATACCCCCACACCCCCTAACCCCCCTCAAACCCCCCAATGCATTTGCCATACTGCAATTGGGCTGCGGGTCAGTCACACACACACACACACACACATAGAGCCAACAGCCTGGCTGTTCTCCATGTTTGCCTAGGCTTCTGCTGCTGCTGCTGCTGCTGCTATTCCGTCTATATTCAACTAACCAAACACACACACTCACACTCGCACACACACACACACACACCCTCACGCACGAGTCGGCCTTTCCATATTTCCAGCTGAAATATTGTGCTGCCTTTGTCGTTGTTGTTGCCGTTGTTGTTTAGTTAGTTTTGCAGTTGCTGGCAGCCCGTTTGCAGTTGTTGTTAGTTGGCAGCGTAAATTGCGCGTGCGAGCGAGTGAGCCAACCATTTTGCGTCGAGCCTGAGACCCAGACGCAGCGCCCAAAAGCAGCACCACCCCACCACCGCCCCCACACACACACACACAGAGGAGCAGCAGCAGCAGCAGCAGCAGCAGCAGCAGCAGCAGTGGCAGTGGCAGCACGAGCCAGGCCAGGAGCCTCTTTATCAACCCCTACACTAATCTGCCAAGTGGCTGCGTTCTCCTCAACGCGTTGCCAACAGCAGCAGCAGCAACACACACACACATATATATACACACTCACCCCACACACACACACCCCCCACACACACCCTTCCACATCCAGGCTTCAATCAGCCACAGTGACCTGACCAGCTGCAAGCTGGCATAGGAGGCGTTTACTAAAATTGTTGAAATGTATGCGAAAATTTGATGCATTCGAGCCTAAACTAAACTCGAGCTGGGCTATACCACCTGGTAATGCACCTGACAATCCACCTGGCAATCCACCTGGCAAACCCAAACTGCACAGCTTGCGTTCTAGTTACAGCTTAACATCCAACTCAGCATGTCTATAGCTCAAAAGCTCTTACCCTCTCCTCATTCTCTCTTACACTCTCTCTCTCTCTCTCTCTCTCTCTCTCTCTCTCTCTCTTTAAGCCTGTTTCATTATTTCCTTAATATGAGAAGATATATATCTCTGGCCTATCTTCGACACTTTGCTCTGACATCATTTGAATTGTGATTTGCTACTATTTCTATGTTAACATGCATGTTAATTCATAACTGATTTAACATGCAGCTGACAATTGCATGTCAACTAAATGGCAATGCAACTGATGTCCACTGAACTCAACTGAACTCAGTTGTCATAGAGCTTATCTATATAAAGTTAAATGTAGTTTCAGAAGTAGTTCAATTAAGAGATAGAGAAAGGGAATAGGGAATAATATATAAGATAAGATATAGATCTATATAGATAAAAAGACTTTCTAGAGAGTATAGTTTAAGAGTAGTATAAGAGTAGATAAATATATAGATCTATATAGATAAAGATCTATATGTAAACATATATATGTATATATACTCTTGTACTAATACTCTTATACTACAAAAGATACAAAAGATATATAGATACATATAGATCTATATTGATAAAGGGACTATCTAGAGAGTATAATATTGTATAAGAGTAAGAGTATAAGGATAAAATATATATAGATATAAATATATGTAGATAAAGATTTATATTAATGTGTTTAATGATACATATAAATCCATATAGATATAGATCTAAATAAATGTAAATAAGAGTAGATACTCTTTTACTATACTTTCTAGGCAATCTTATCTATTTTGTATAGATATAGATCTATATCATTATATATCTATACTATATAAGAGTGGTATACTACTCGTATAGATAAGAGTGGTATACTACTCGTATACCACTCTTATGCTACTCTTATACCACTCTTATACTGATCTCATATCACTCTTATACTACTCTTATGCCATTCTTATACTACTCTCATACCACTCTTATACTACTCTCATACCACTCTTATACTGCTCTTATGTCACTATTATACTGCTCTTATGCAACTCTTATACTGCTATTATACCCCTCTTATACTACTTTTATACCACTCTTATACTGTTCTTATGTCACTCTTATACTGCTCTTATACGACTCTTATACGACTCTTATACGATTTTTATCCTACACTTGTACTACTCTTATACTGTATTCTGTAGAAAACCTTTATGTTGAGCAGCTTTAACCAAATATTTGGGCATTAAATGTGCATACAATAGATCTACAAAAGACTATAATATATAGATATATATATATGTATGTATGGTATACATAAGATCATATATTATATATATATACTTATATACATACATAGATGTATCCAATTTCATATTATATACGTATATATTTCACTTGGAAATCATTTCCATTTGATTGTTTTCACTATTCTTCGAACTTTGCTTTGATTATTCACATTCGGGATAAAAATCTAATTGATTATTATGATGATAATGATGATGATGATGATATTGAGCACAAGGATGATGATGATGTTGGTGTTGGTGTTGGTGTTGGGCTGTTGTTGAATCAAATTGATGATTGTAGACGTTGAGAATGCTTAAAGTGTGCCCTTGTGCAACAACAGCAACAACAACAACAACAAGAAACAAAGGCACAAAGCAATATAGAAAGAAAAGCAAAAGCAAAGCAAGGCAAAAAAACAATGAAAAGAGTGAAACAGAAAACCAAGTGCGAAGCAGCACAACAAAATGATGATTAACAAGACGAAGAAGAAGAAGAGGCAGAAGCAGAAGAAGAGGCAGAAGAAGAAACAGAAGCAGCAGAGGCAAGCAAACGTTGAAAAAGAGGACAAGCAGGCGCAGATGCGAGCAAAAACAACAAAAAAGAAAAAACAAAAAAACGAAAAAAAAAAAATTCCATTGAAATTACGTATGAGTGATTTTTTTATTAAAGTGCGCATTGCTTTTGTTCTGCTCTGTCTCACTCGCACGCACGCTCGCTCTCTCGCTCTCTCTATCTCGCTCTAGCACTGTGTTAATATGATGTATATATATGTATATTATATACATATTATATGTTTATATAGCACCCCGAATCGAGGGGCTGATAAATATTTACGATTTGGGCGACAATTTTCTTTTAGCATTTGATTGAAAGTTGGGCGACAAAGGGCGAGGCGTTAGGGGTAGACATAGGCCTAGGCAAACTCTATAAGTATATATACATATATAAGTGATTCACTCTTATCTATAATCTATTACAAATTTGCTTTAAGATTGACTCACATATTAGCTTAACTACAGGGTATTTAACAGTCAGTTCTAAGCCAATTCGATTTTTCCAATTGAACTAATTAAGATTGCTCATATAATAAATATATATATGCATATATATATAAATAAATTTTTTAAAAATTCAACTTTAATATATTTATATTTAATTTCAAATTTTTTATACACACACACACACACAGAGAGCTTAAAGCCCGCGCGTGGCGACTTTTTTTTTGTTTGTCTTTGGCTTTGTTTTCTGTTTTCGTTTTTCTTTTCGTGCAAAAACTTGAAAATCCGTTTTAATTTTTCAACAGTTTTATTAATTTATTGAGCATAAAAGTGGTTTGTTAATTGCCTAAATAAATACAAAGCTATTTGTCTTTGTTTTGTTTGTTTGTCTTTTTTTTTTTTGCTTTTGTTTTTCATATTTCATATATATATATACATACATATATACATATATACATATATATATACTTTTTTCTGTCTTATTTGATTTCATTAATTGTTTTCTCTTTGCTTGGCATTTCGTATTTCCGGTTGGGAGAGGCGTGAATAATGCGAATCAACTCAAGTCCCAAAGCTCATATACAGAAAAAAATTTAATAATTGAAAAAAATATCAAAATTAAGAATCTTGAATATGCATATATATGTCATATAATCTACAAACATATATAGAAATTTTTATATATAAATATACAAATATAAATCAAATGAAATATAAAACTTTTCTCAGGCCTATCTTTTATACTGAGTTCAGTCTGTAACTCGTTTCGAAATAGTTTTTCAAGCTATTGCAAATTGTTTTCATACTCGTTCACAAAGTGCAAAGAGAGTATATTGCCATATGTATGCAAGGTCTGTCGCTATTGAAGCTAGAGAGATTTGAAATTAAGATACTAAACTTAGGGCTATACCTAGATTTCGCAATACGTCCACTAGCGGCGAGGCAAATCGGATAGTATAACATCTAGTATAACAAAACCTCTAGTATTTACGTTGCTAGAAACTTGAAATTTGGAATATGAACTCGTGTTGAATAACCAAGAACCAAAATCTAAAGTATATATCCTGGCGGGGCGTGGCATATGGGTTAAAACTGTATCTTTCACAGTTTTAGGGCTTGAAACTTAACTCAGCTATTGTTGAACTGCGCCATTAACTTATTATTATAATATATATTCCTTTTGAACGCGTGGAAAACCGGAAAGAACTCTATCTAATAAACTTTTAGAGCTAAAGCTCACCTGTTTTTTGGTCATGAGCGAGTATTATGCAGCCGTTGCTGCCCAACTGCAACTTTCTTACTAGTTTTTTTTTTTTGTTTCAACTGAGTTTTATCTCGAAAGAGACACTAAATTCTCTTTTATGTTTATAAATAATATAGTATAACCTATAGAAGATACATAGTATGATTTAGATATGTATAGAAGATATATAGGATGATATAGATATGTATAGAAAATATATAATATGATATAGATATGTATGCATTTTATATATCTTCTATAAGTTAAACTGTATCTATATATTTCGCATACCCTGTAAAAATCCCCCATCAAATGACACTGGAAATATTCCCATATATATTTGCTTACATATATACACATACATACATATATAGAACGATTAGCGAACGAAATTTGAAAAGCAAAATCAATATTCTAAATGGGCTTTGCCCCTATGCGAGCTATACGTAATGCCATATATACATATGTATATATATTGTCATAGCACTCTGAAATATGCACAAATATGTATGTATGTAAGTGTATATATATAGTACTATATGTTTGTATGTATATGTAATTCCATTTCTACACACTGTATTGTATAACTAATAGTAATTGAACGAGCGCTGACTGTGGCGATATAATCTAAAGGTCACACTCACTAGTCGGGAATTAACAATGCTGATGAAATCATTCACGATAAAATGAGTATTATCCGAAAAAATACAATGAATAATGATAATAATAATAATAATAATAATAATAAAAACTTGCTTGAACCTAAGCTGGAAAGCAATGCAAATACTTTAAAGACAGTTTTCTTACTAAGAGAGTTACCTAGTAAAAAGTTCCATTTGTTGACTCAACTTTTAGCTGTATAATCCTTCTCTAAATCTGTGTAATATGAAATCTCTGAATTGTGAAATTCAATTGATAACGGAATGAGTCACAGCTCAAGTATTCCAAGTTATACGAAATATAGAAAACAAGATCTATTTACATATATATATGTGTATATATAGTGTATTAATCATGACTTCATACAGAAGCAGATATTACACAAGTGGTGTTTTACATAGATCCACGCCAGATCCACTACCCAAAAAAAGCTAGAAATAGCTAGAAAACGGCGTTTTTATGATTTTAATGCAATTTTTGTATGAATTTCATTATCGGGAGGCATAAAATATATCGAAATCAGTCTATATTGCATAAGTTTAAATTTTGTTTTAAATTGTTATTCCTTAATTCGCATTCAAGTAGCTAGATCCCGCTTTCTGTGTTTGTGAACTGACGGGAAAGTAGCTAAATTGGTAGCACTTTAGGACCTTAGACGTTTTCTACTTAGACATAAATTGCAAACTAAGGAATATACATATACATATATACATACATACATATAGTGTTTCTTGACAAACTGTATATAAAAAATTCCCATATATTTGTAATTAACTCAAAAACTACAACTAAAAACTAAACTAATTTTGTGTGTGTGGGTAAATTAAAGCTATACATCTATTACTTCTTAGATAATTGTGGAATTTAACTGAAAGTTTTATAGTACTTCACATAGAGCAGAAATTTAACTCCAAAAAAAACCAAGTACTTAAGCTCTACTTGAGGTATATGCAGACATACATACATGCATACTTACATATCTTTTACTTTGTATATCTGACTCGATTAAAGATGTATATATAGTATTATATAATTATATACATGTCTAGATGTATCTGTAAATTCCTAAAAATATAAAAAAAAAACGCAACAAAGCCGCAAAAACCGTTGACTAAAACTGAACTTTGAATGTATTTGGTTCTTATCGTCACATGCAGACACATACATACATACATATACATATGTATTACATATATATATATATATTTTACATATATATTTTCTTCCTACTTTCTATATATTATATACCATATACACACACTTCATATCACTTTTCTGTTCTTTCATACAATTTGTGCACAAACTCTCCAATTGCTCTCGCTTCGCTTCCACATTGTCTGCCCCTGCCTTTGCCTTCACCCACTCGTTCTCTCTCTCTCTCCCACTCGCACACTCCCAAACAGTTGTCTCTTTGCCTTTTGGGTTTTGTCTAGTCTCTAGTTCATAAACTCGTCGGCGGCGGCGGCGGCGGCACACTGATCCGTTACTTATTGTCTACCCCCCTGCCCACAACTTCGCCTCGCCTCGTCTCGCCACGGCAGACTTGCGTTAGTGCTTTCTCTCTCTCGCAGCCTGTATGCGGCCATCCTTGTCTTGCAATCTATAAATAAAATGTTGGCTGCATTTTGCGCTGCTGTTTTTGTGACTGTTAATAAAAATTCCATTTGCTTTATACATTCGAAGGCAGAAATTCTCGAACAAAAACATACACACGCACGCACATGCATGCATACATATACATATGTGTAGTATAAAGTGAGTTTGTATGTATGTATGTATGTATAGGCATACACATGTCTGTATGTGTGTATGTATGCCAGATGCGGTAATGTTTACTGTTGTTGCTGACTTTTCTGTCTTTTGGCAATTTTTGATTTTCGTCGAAAAATTATAAAAATTTATACATATCTTTTGATTTTTGTTTTTGTTATTGTTTTGATAAACAAACAGCGCACAGCACACGATTACCTCATATGTATGTATGTATGTATGTATGTATGTATATTGTTGTTGTTCTTCTTGCTTTATGCTTGAATTGTTGACAGCGCAACAACTAGAACAGCTAATGTAAATACATACACACACACGCATACATGCACATACATACACATACGTGCACGAACATGCACCCATACCCTACAATCCAACCGCCCACATTGCCTGCCACGCCCTACACACTTTGCACTTGGCGATGGCGGCGCCAGCGTCGCGACATCGTCGCTGCCCAGTCGCTAAGCTTTAGCGTTGTATTGTTGTTGTTGTTTTTTTTTTTTGCGTTACTTTTTCCTTTCTGCGCTTTTTTTTCATTTCCCACCATACTCAAGCACACGCACACATGCACATACAAACATACATACATACATTTAATTTCATTCCCCCTTGCGCGTTCTTTTGGCTTTTACTTTTTGTATATTTGTTTGCCTTTATTTGAAATGTGACTGCGGCGCTGACGTCGCTGCCAGCGTCAACGGCATGAACGCGACGCTTGCGCTTACTCACAATCAAATCTCACGCCGCATTTTTAGTCTCAATTTGTTTGTGCTTCAATAATAACTGAAACGTAAAACTCACGCGGCTAAAGCGACGAATCCGTCAACGTCAGTTTACTACTCTTTACCTTACTTGACTTTACACTTTTGATTTGTGTGTGTGTGTTTATTATTATTGCTTTTGCTTTTGTTTTTGCTTTTGCATGTTTGTTTGTGTGTGTTTGCCTGCTCAATAGTAAACCCAGCAATTCGTCGCTGCTGCTAGCGCTGCTGCTGTCGCTGTCGCTGCCTTTGCCTATTGCAGTGGGCGAGAGCTTTCGAGAATAAGAGAGTGAGCGAGGGCAGACCGGCAGGCAAGCAAGCATCGCTGCCACTGCCACCGTCGCCGTCGTCGCCGCCACCGCAACTCGTTCGTTTCCACTCGCTGCGCTTACATTTTGTGTTGTCGTGGGTCGCCGCCGCCATCGTCGTCGTCGTCGTCGACGTCGTCGCAGCGTTCGTCGCTCGGTCGCCTCGGTGAGTGGGTCGTGTGCTCTCGTCGTTGATTTTGTTTTTGTTGCAGTAGCAGCATAATTAGACGGCGCGACGTCGTCGACGGCAGCGTCGTTAGCGACCTCTCGCTGCCGCTGCTGCTGCTGCTGCTGTCTCCCAATCTGCGTATGCGTAACGCGGCGCATTGCAGTTCGCGATGCTCGTTTTGTTTTATTTTTTTTCCTGTTATTTATTTTTTTTGGCAATGTTTTGTGCTACGCGTGTACATACACATGTGTGTATATACATATGTATGTGAGTGTTGTATGTATGTATGTGTACGTGACTTGAATCAAATGCATGAAATTTATAAATTTTGATAACATTTTTTCGAATGTTACAATTTGTGTATATAAGAATATATATATATACAAATATGTATATATATAGATTAGCATTTGTGCTTTTTGGCTTCCCTCAGTTTTGCGGCACATACGTAATGTCAGGCGATTAGCGCCCAGAAGAGGCTCGAAAACAAAACACAAATTCAATTGAATTGTTTGTCAGAGCTGCCAGACTGTTGAGATTTTACATGGAATGTACATGTGTGTGTGTGTGTATATAAATACATATGAGCGTGCGATCATTTTGTATGTATGTATGCCATGTAAACAGTTGTACATGCATTTATATACATATACATACATACACACATGTATATACATGTGTCGTTAAGTGCATTGGGAATTTTATCCAAGAATTTGTATGATTCATTGGGAATGAGCTGCATACATACATGTATGTATGTATATGTGTGTTTGCACTTGTATGTATGTATGTATGTATGTGTGTGATTGCTCCTCTTATATACATACATATTTACATATTTATCTACTTTGTATAGGAGAATACTCTATGTGCAAGAGCATAAAGGGGCATATTGGCTTAGATCTTATATCTTTTATTTTATTATTAGAAAATTTTAATTATTTGTAAAAATTATATTATTATTTTACTATCATTATTATTATTGTTATATATAAATATATACACACATTTATTTTTTATATATTTTATTTTAATATTTTATAATATATAAATGAAAAAATTATAAATACTTTCACTTAATCATTCTGATTATGATTTTCTTTTAATATTTAGAAAAAAATAAAATTTTATAAAATAGCGTAAAAAATTATAAAAACTTTTGCTTCATCATTTTGATTATGATATTTTTTTTAAATTATTATTATTATTATTGTTATTATTATTTTACTATTACTGATATCATTTATTATCATTTATTATCATTTATCATCATTATTATTATTTTATTATTATTATAATTTTTATTTTATTTATTTTTTCGCTTTATCATTCTGATTGTGATTTATTATTTTATTATAATTATTTGTATATTTATTTATTTTTTATTTACATATTTTTAAGAAATACATGTGTGCTATTATGCCACATACC
The DNA here is from genome assembly GCA_037075265.1 of Drosophila nigricruria. Taxonomy (NCBI): domain Eukaryota; kingdom Metazoa; phylum Arthropoda; class Insecta; order Diptera; family Drosophilidae; genus Drosophila; species Drosophila nigricruria. The sequence continues at coordinate 6,673,347 of JBAMCI010000206.1, read as the reverse complement.
CAATTTAAGGGGTATCTATGTGCTGCTATGGCACATGTATTGCAGGGCAGCAATGCACTTATGTATGTATGTATGTATGTATGTATGTATGCATGTGTATATGTATGTATGCATTTGTCACCATCGCCGAAATTATTTAATTTTGTTTTTGTTTTTATGTTTATATTTATTTCATTTACTCTTAAATATTTGTTGTTGATTTTTGTTTTATTTTTCTTTATTTATATTTTATGCTGCGATTACGTCAGCTGACGCTCATTGGGACGAATGTCAATGCTAAGAAAAATATAAATAAATTAAATTATATATGTATGTGTGCAAACACACACACACATTGGCCTTTGTGTGTGTGTGCATAATTTGTAGTTAAACATTTTGCAGCATTTTTTGTTGTTGTTTCTCATTAATTTGTTGCTGTAAATTTGTTTGGGTGAAAGTTGCGCAGTTTGAAATGAAATGAGGGGAAGAAAATATAATGAAATGGAATACATATTAACATGCACAGTTATATATGTGTATGTGCGTGTGTGTGTGTGCAGCATACATGCGAAGCAAATTGGCAAGAAGTGCAGCACGAAATCAACTCATCCATAAAAAGCAGAAAGGAAAAAATACAAAAATAATGCATAAAACAAGCAATTAGAGCGGGCGGTCGGTCGGTCGGTCGGTCGGTCGGTCGAGTGAGAGCGGGTGGGAGAGGTATAGGGGGAGAGTGGGAGAGGCAGAGAGCGAAGTTCAAAACTTGAACGTTGCGCGTTGGCGGCGTTGCCAGACGGGTGCAAATAATAACTAATTGCAATTTATATTGCCCTGTGCAATAACAAATATTCATGGCAATGGCTAAAACTTTTAGCCAAGAGACAGTTTTGTTGGCAACATGTGTGACATTGGAGTTGGCTTATTGAATAGTTAAATATATATATTTATATATTACTAAATTATTTATTAAATATTTAAATAAGAATTAATACAAAAGTAATAAGCTGTGAACCACTGTATGTATATAAATATGTATTTATGAAACATACATATTTGATCGTAATCATAATTTTTTTCGTCTTAAATTTAGTTTAATTTCTTATAAATTGATTTGCTTAATTTGCATATGTCAAATTAAGTTTATTCAGCATGGACTTTTGCTTATATACATACATATGCAAACATGCATTTATATACATACATACATACATATATATATATATATGCATGTATTTCTTTATGTTTTTATGCCGTCAATTTGAAATTTTTATGCACACTCGCATACAAACACACATAGTGCATGTGTGTATGTCTCTCTCCCTCTCTCTCTCTCTCTCCACTTTTCTGTGTGCGTGTGTTTGTGTAGTGCATTTAGCCGCACTAGTCTAAAGAGAACGGCAGTACAAATATAACGGGGCATTTATTGCCCGCTCCTTTGTCTTTGCGCTGCTTCTACAAACATACATATGTGCATACATATATATACGTATGTATATACACATACATGCACAAACAAAAGGCCAGGTGCGTCAACACATCCTCGCCACCATTATCGGTTAATATTAATGCCCATTACGAGCACATACTATCCACACACACGCACATGTACATATATATAAGCATCCATAGCTATGCATACACATATGTACATTCATACGTGTGTGTATGTGTGCACACAAAAATTGAATGTAAAGTCAGTCAGAGTCGCTGGGAGACCAAACATCGCTCAGCTACTGTTAACGGCGATGTTCTATTCAAATGCTTTCACCAACAACTTAACTCCATGTATGCACATTGTGCTGTGTGACTGTGTCTAACAGTGAAAATTGAAATCGACTTTGGTTCATGTTTTGCGCTGCGCTGCGCTGCAATTCGCTGTTAACGGCAAATCTAAAAACTCGCCACAGCTTTAGTTACTGCAAGCGCAGAGCTTTCTAATGCACACGCAGCGGCCTTGCGATCACACTATACAAGAACAAGCGAGAAATGTTGAGAAACTGCGATAGCGGCAGTGGCAGCGCAGCAGCAGCGAATCACTAACAGCGAGGCAGCAGCAGCAGCGCAGCACTAGCAGCATACAGAATGAACTGAACTAAACAATTTAAGTTCACTCGGTTAACAGACAGACGAGACTGCTCAGTCAGCGTCGCAGCCGCTGCTGCCAGCCAGCCAGTCAGCCAGCGAGCCAGCCAGCCAGCCAACCAGTCCGTTTTCGTTTTTGTTGTAGACTTGCCAATTTTACCTTGCCGCTGCTCTCTAGCAAAACAGTGTCGAACTTAAAGAGCGAGTAACGTGACGTGTCGTTGTCGGCGACGTGCGCGCTTGAATTTTTTTTTTGTTCGTATTATTTTTGCCAACTTCCTACTAAACACAAACACAGCAGGCAAAACCAACAGCGACAACAACAACAGGGAAAAGGCAAACGATACGAATGCCGAGGCAAAGCGTGTGTGTAACATAAATGCAAAACGTGCAAATCAAGCAAAGTGTGCAAAATAAGCAAGCAAAAGAAACAAAAAAAGAGAGAGAGAGAAGGAAAACATAAATACAAAACACAAAACACAGTCGTAGCGGCGGCAAACAGAGAGCGAACACCAGAGAGAGAGAGAGAGAGAGAGTGCAAATAAATCGAGAGAACGCCGGTCGAGCGCTCACACATACATACGAGAGAGCGCGAGTGTGTGTGAGAGAGTTCTAGCAATATAAGGCTGCTCCTATGGCAGCTGATTTTTAAAATTTTGCCGGTAAGCGTGTCAGCTGTTTAACGACGGCGACGTCGACGTCGGCGTCGGTGTCAGCAGCAGCGACGTTTTCTCACTGTTACGTTGCCATGTTAGCCACGGCAGCAACAACAGCAACAACAACAGCTGCTGCAGCAGCAGCAGCAGCTTCTGCGAGCAGCGCCGCACGCAAACGCAGCCGCAGCACGAGCAACAACAACAACAATGGCAGCAAGCGTAGCGCCGGCAGCGGCGCCGCTGGTCGCAAGCTAACCAAGAGCGTGAGTGTTGTTATTTTTTTTCTTTTTCGTTTCTTCTTCTTTTCGTTTTGTGTGTGTGTATTTCTCTTTGTTTACATTGGCGGCGCTTCGTGCACGTGCTGATGCTTTCTGCTGCTGCGGCAGTTTGCTGTGCGCCCAGCATACAGTTTCTTAACAGGGGTCTGTTAAGCAATTGGGGACAGACACAATTCATGTTAACCCCATTGATTGCTCTGTATGGAAATTAACAGAAGAGAAATTAACACACAGGCAATTTTATTTTTTATTTATTATATATGTATATATTTCTTACGAAAAAAAAACAAAAATAAATGAACAAAAACTAACTAAATAAAAAAATGAATAAACAAAAAAATAAATAAATCCAATTTAATTGGGTTAAGTAAATAATAATAGAACGTTATAAAAATAATCATTTATATAGGTCTTTGATATTATATTGCCAGCGCGTTGTTTAAGTATCAAATCAATGACAGCAACAAAAGCAACTAAATAAAAAATAAAAAAAACAAATTAATTATTCGATGGCGGCTCTGCTTGCCTGCCTGCGCCTCTGCCTTGCCAACGTTCGTTGCCGTTGCTTCCCATTCATTCGTGTCTGTGTTCGGCTCGTCGTCGTTCAAACACGACGTTCGACTCGCACGCTAAAAATAAACGGACATAGTTTTTTTTTTTGTTTCTTTCTTTCTGTGTTGTGGGTAAGCAATGAAAACGAAAATTTGCGTGACGTCTCTCGACCTTGACTCATCGATGTGAACTGTTAAACTGCGGCTACGCGACGGCGAGTGTTGTGTGCGGCTGGTGTTGCGCGACGGCGTTGCCAGACAGCTGCGATTGTTATGGGCTGTTGTGCTGGATGGCAGCCCTAATGTCAACGTCTTGCCGCGATGGCGACAACCAGTTTTTAAGCACACACATACAGAGATGTATGTATATATACATATATATATACATTCATATATGTATGTATTTTGTATTTGCAATGAAGCGTTATCACAACACGTTGCCAAAAGCAAACGCAAAAAAAAAACTTGTTCGTTGCATGCGCTGAAGCTGCGCTGCTTGCGCTGCAGCGTCACTTATGTGTGTGTGAGTGAAAAAAAAGTTGCTGCCCGAAAGCATTTGAAAACTCACCAAATATGCAACGGTTTTCAAGCTGCATTGGAATGCACTCGCAATCGTAATAGTACTCTCTCACTCACTCTCTCTCGCACATCTGGTGCAGTCGCAGCAGCAGTTGCTGTCGTCACACACACACACACACATACAAGTACACACATGCACAGATGGTGCCAATAAGAAGTGCATACATACGTTATGCTTGTCACTGCCACACCCTCGCACACTGCCCCGCACCCACACATTCGCTCACACACACATACAGCACAAGCATTCATTGTAGAGAGGGACACGCTGCTCACGCTCGAATTTGGTTTTTGTCTCGGTTTGGTTCTCGCTGTCGCCGTCGCCGTCTGCGTCTCGCGGGCCTTTTCGCACGCTTTTGCTTTTGTAGCTCCCATCAACAACATCAACATCATCATAGATTTATCTCATTCGCGCGCACGTGAGTGGAGCAAGCCGAAAAATTAAGTCGTCGTCGTCGTCGACGTCGCTGCCCATTTTTCGTTTGCATTTTGAACTCACACAAAGTTTTTTTGTTATCATTTGTTTTTTCGCCATGTCCGTTGTGCCGTTGCCCGTTACAGCTTTCTTGTGTGAATGTGTGTGTGTGTGGTTTGAGTTTGCTCACTTTTTTCTCCTTTAATCATGATTGGCAACACTTTTGCCATCTTCCGCTCTCACTCTCATCATCCCAGCGCGCCCAGCTGTTGTCATGTTCAGCTAACCGCAAACAGCGCTGCGACGCGTCGACACCGCAAAGTTTGCTTCCTTCCTTTTTAACGTCATTTGGTGTTACGGCGCTTGCAGAACTATTGCTAGCACGAACAGGATTACGTTGCTCGTTACGTTACGTTTACATAAAAAAAAAACAAAAACAAAATTGTTGCTAAGCTGAATTTATGCTCAGAAATTAACAATTGCATTTTACATTTTTTTATAATTATTATTTTGTATTATTTTTAATGATTATTATTTATTTTTTTTTTGTATCTTATAACTTAAATTATATTGGCATAAATTTTATCGCTACATTTATATATATACATATATATATACATATCTGAATCATAATATAAATTGCTCTTTTATTCACACAGTCACACACACATTCATTATAAATGTACATGCATGCCTATGGGTGAATGTGTGTGTGTGTGTATAAATACGAACATAATTTGGGCAATGGCGTCGTCGTCAGCGTCGCTGCCAGCGTCGACGTTGCGTCAACGCGCTACTCGCGAAATGACAAAGACGCCGGTTGGGCTGCTCTGCTGCTGGGCAATGTTGGCAGTGTAGAAGAAAGAAGAAGAAGAAGAACGCGCGCAGCAGCAGCGTCGACGTCGCAGCAGCAGCAACTACAAATAGTTGTTGTAGTTGTGTAGTTTAGTTTCGGTGTTGTTTTTGGATGGGCGCGCGCGGAAGTCGCAGAAATTTATCAAAAGCAACAACAGAAAACCCAACAGGCCAACGAAGGCCGAGCGAGAGAGAACGAGAGACGACGACGAAGCGGTTGCTGCTGCTGCCTGTCAATCGGATTAATTTTTATTGTACATTTCTTTCCGCCGTCGTTTTTTTTGTTTGCAAATATTTTAGTGTTGTGTAGTGTGGTGCAGTTGTGCGCTCTCTTGCTCACGCTCTCGCGCTCTCTTTTTGTCGGGCATTGTGTGAGTGTGTGTGTGTGAGTGCTCTCACCCTTGCTCTCGCGCTCGCGCTCGTGCTCTCTGCAAATAGCAAAAGCGCCGAGTCTGAGACGTTCGTCGTCGTCGCTGTCGCTGTCGTCGTCGTTGCCGTTGTCGTTGTCGTTGTCTGTGTACGCGTTTTATTGCTCTTGTTCTTCTTTTTTCACCTTCTTTCTTGCTTGTTACGGGCCGCGCGCACCATTACAAATACGCGTATAACAATTTTGCTGCCTGTGCTGTGCCCCGAAACTGAAAGAAAAATACAAAAAGCAGCCATAAACTAAGTACGCGGCGTGCTAAATAGTCGATTATAAACGTAAAGCGTAATGTCAAATTCGTAAAAGTGCATAAATCAACAACAACAACAAGAATGAATGTGATCAATTATAATAGAATGTGAAAATTCATCCATACAAACACATACACACACGCACACACATACACGCGCACACACATATACACGTCATACACATACACACACACAGAAGCAAAGCGTATGTGTGTGCAGAAAAATATGCGGCGCTTAAAAAAGGTGAACGGCATTTTGTCATAAATAAGACACACATACACACACATACACGTACATATACATACATGCATACAAACATACAAACACTCTCATCCACAAAGCAAATGCAAAAAAAAATATATATAATTAAATTGTGAAAGAAATAAAAAAAGTGCTGGCAAAAAGTAAATACATATGTAAATAACGAAAAAAAAAGAAAAAAAATTTGTGTTGGGTAGACATATAATTTGTATTTCGATTTTCAACTTTGTTCTCTTTTTTTTCTCATTGTCTTTGCCTTTTGATAAAATATTTCACACATGCAGAAGCGCGCACACAAACACACACACATACACACGCAAGCATTGCTGCTGCTGCTGCATTGCGCTCACTCACACGCATGTCTTGCGGAGCGGCGCTCAGCAGCGTAGCACGCGCTAGCTATGACGTCTCACTCACACACACACATATACTTGCACTCGCACTCGTCATTTTGTTGCCATGTATATTTTGCACGTTTCTCTTTCGCTCTTTGCGCTATTCTGCCATTTTTTTTTTGCGTTGCCACTTAGTTGCGTGGCGTGTTTAGATCTGGCAGCGCTGCGCTGTGTCGCGCAACGAACCAGCGAATCAAAACAAAAAGTGGTTCAGTGTTGCAAAAGGCCTGGCATATCGATAAGCGAGCAATCGATCAGTTGCAAATGTATTTGTGCATAATTAATAATAAATAATAGTATATAATAAAAAATAATAATAACATGAAATATTTTGTTAATGTTATATTGTTTTCCTTTGTGCTTTGCAGATGTCCGCCGGCGCTCAATTGCAGATGGCCCCACAGACCACATCGACCCTAAGTCATCATCATCCAAGCAGTCAAGCAGCACAGCAGCAACAACAACAGCAGCAGCAACAACAGCAGCAGCAGCCACAGCAGCAACATTTTGCTAATCATCACAGTACGCAAGCGCAGCAGCAGCAACTGTTGCCACAGCAGCTAACGCAGCAGCAGCAGCACTTGCAAACGCACACGTTGCATCTGCAGCAGCTAACCACACAACAGCAGCAGCAGCAACAGCAGCAGCAGCAACAACAGGCTGCAGCAGCAGCAGCAGCAGCGGCATTAGCCCAACAACAACAGCAGCAGCAGCAACAGTCGCTGCATCATAGTGCACTGCCGCCACAGCATCAACAGCAGCTGCAACATTTACACCAACAGCAGCAACAGCAGCAGCAGCATCCGCACGCAGCGCTGCACCAGCAGCAACAGCAGCCGCACGGCGGCGCTGCTGGCGGACACAGCAGCAATCCGGACTCGAATATGAGCACTGGTTCCTCGCACAGCGAAAAGGATGTCAACGATATGCTAGGACTCGCCAGCCTACAGCAACAGCAGCTAAATCCCGGACTGCACTCGAACAACGGCGCCTCCATGCTCGACATGCTCAATGTCCAACAGCAGCAGCAGCTGAACAGTACAGGTCCGGGCAGTGGACCCGGACCCGGACCCGGACCAGGACCCGGCCCAGGCCCAGGACCCGGACCCGGACCCGCCACCAATGCCAGCGGAAAGCAGCCGCGCACGCCCGCGGAACGCAAGCGAAAACGCAAAATGCCCAACAATGCGGATGAGACGGGCAACGGAGGCGGCAGCAGCGGGATTGTCAGCGGTCTGAAGGTGGGCAAATCGCTGGCCTTTCGCGACAGTTCCATGTCGAAGGCGGGCGGTAGTCTGGCGCTAAGTCTGGGCGCCGATCGCTGTCCACTGCCCAGCGGCGGCGGCGGCGGTGGCTCAGGCAGCGTCAGTGGCTCCGGAGCCGGCGCCGGCGGCAAGAGTGCGCGTCTGCTGCTGCCAGGCGCCAATGACAACAAGAAGATTAACGATTACTTCAATAAACAGCAGCAGCAGCAGCAGCAATCCGGCGGCAACTCGAGCCTGCGGCAACAACATACGGGCAGCAAATCCCCATCATCAGCCACCCAGCAGCAACAGCAGCAGCAGCAACATCAGCAGCAGCAGCAACAGGTGCAACAGCAGGTGAACAGCCAGGTGCAGACGACGAACGCTTACTCCATACACGGCTATCATTCAACTAGTCCACAGACGCAGTCGCCCAGCCAGCAGCAGGTGCAGCAGCCGGGCGCCGACTTTCATTTTGTTAGCTCGGCGGCGGCGGCAGCAGCGGCGGCGGCAGCGGCCAAACAGCAGCAGCAGCAGCGCCAGCAGCAGCAGCAGCAACAGCAACAGACTTCCAATGCAATGGTTCCTCAGCAGACGCAAATGGGCGTGCCCATGTCACATGTGGGCGTGGCGCATGGCGTACTCAATGCCGCCAGTCTCGGTCTGGGCGTGGTGGGGCCACAGGCGGCGCAGCAGCAGCAACAGCAGCAGCAGCAACAGTTGCCCGTGACAACATCAGCGACGAGCGTGGCCAGCGTTGTGCCCACGCATCAGCAGCTGAGCACGCTGGGCGTCAATGTCGGAGTGGGCGTCAATGTGGGTGTAGGTGTGGGCGTGGTTGGTGGTTTACCACCACCGCCGCCGCCATTGCCCTTGGCAATGCCAACGGCCATCATGACGTACACGAAGGGCACCCAGACGGAGGTGTCACAGCTGGAGCTGCAGGAGCGGGAGGCGGAGCACGAGTCGGGCAAGGCGAAGCTGGACGAGATGACAAGACTGTCCGATGAGCAGAAGTGCCAGATAATGAGCCACCAGAAGTCGATAGATCAGCACAAGTCGCACATCGCCAAGTGCATTGATGTGGTGAAGAAGCTGCTGAAGGAGAAGAGCAGCATCGAGAAGAAGGAGGCGCGGCAGAAGTGCATGCAGAATCGGCTCAGGCTGGGCCAGTTTGTGACACAGCGGGTGGGCGCCACATTCCAGGAGAACTGGACGGACGGCTATGCGTTTCAGGAGCTCAGCCGACGCCAGGAGGAGATAACGGCTGAGCGGGAGGAGATCGATCGCCAGAAGAAGCAGCTGATGAAGAAGCGTCCAGCCGAGTCCGGACGCAAGCGCAACAACAACAGCAACCAGCAGAACAACCAACACCAGCAGCAGCAGCAACAGCAACAGAATTCCAATTCCAATGACTCCTCCCAGCTGACGGATCGGCTGGGCGGCAATGCCGGCGCCGGCAGTCTGGACAGTGGCATCGCTGTCGGCAATGCCGCCGTCAATACAACTGGCGCTGGCGGCGTGGGCGTGGGCGGCGTAGGCGTTGGCGTGGGCGTTGGCGTTGGCGCTGGCAGCGGCGCTGTTGTGGTTGTGTCCTGCGGCCGTGGTCTCTCCCGCTCCAACTCAACGCAGGCCCAGCAGGCGCAGCTGCTACACAATGGCGGCGGTGGCGCAGGCGGCGTGGGCGGCGGAGGTGGCGGTGGCGTCGGCGGTGGCGGCGGCGGCGTCGGTTCAGGCGCCAATGTCGGCAATAGCGGCGGCGTCGGCGGCGACAGGCTGTCGGATCGTGGCGGCGGTGCCGGCGGTGCTGGCAGCGCAACTGGCGCTGGCGGTGGCGGCGGCGGCGGCGGCATCGGTGGCAACGACAGCGGCAGCTGCTCCGATTCAGGCACGTTTCTCAAGCCGGATCCGGTGTCGGGCGCGTACACGGCGCAGGAGTACTACGAATACGATGAGATACTCAAGCTGCGACAGAACGCACTCAAAAAGGAGGACGCCGATCTGCAGCTGGAGATGGAGAAGCTCGAGCGTGAACGCAATCTCCACATACGCGAGCTCAAGCGCATACTCAACGAAGATCAGGTACGAGGATCGGCCAGATATTATATACAATAATGTAACCTTACCTTATATTCATCATCCATTATCCATTCACCTTTTGCAGTCCCGCTTTAACAATCATCCTGTGCTGAATGATCGCTATCTGCTATTGATGCTGCTGGGCAAGGGCGGCTTCTCCGAGGTGCACAAGGCGTTTGACCTCAAGGAGCAACGCTATGTCGCATGTAAGGTGCACCAATTAAACAAGGATTGGAAGGAGGATAAGAAAGCTAATTATATCAAGTGAGTAGAGGCAGCAGCAGCAGCGCGGACAGATCAAGGGTGCAATTCGAAACTAGGATGTTAGGAAGTCGTGAAGTCGTGAAGTCTCTTTAACTATTAGAATATCTAATCTATCTATGTCTCTCGTCTGTTGATGAACAATGTAAACTCAATGTTAGCTAATACCAGCTAGGCTATATTGTATCATATATATATATATATATAGTTATGTTTCTCTTCTACATCTTGATCTATGAGAGAGAACTTGACGTTTTCGAGTGGGGGAGATTTCCATAACTAGTTCTATCTATCTAGACTAAACTAAACTCTTCTTAGTCTCAGTAGTAGTAGTAGTGGGAGAGTTGGGCATAAACCTTGCTCATGCTTTGACTATATCTTGTACGTGTATATATATATATTCATATTCATTCCATCTCCTAGACACGCATTGCGGGAGTACAACATACACAAGGCGCTGGATCATCCGCGCGTGGTGAAGCTCTATGATGTCTTTGAGATCGATGCGAACTCGTTTTGCACCGTGCTGGAGTATTGTGATGGGCATGATCTAGACTTTTATCTGAAGCAGCATAAGACTATACCCGAGCGTGAGGCGCGCTCGATCATAATGCAGGTGAGTGTGGAGTTGGCCAATTGATATAAGAACATAAGAAGAGGAAGACCATATCTAATGAATCCAACATTCCAGGTTGTATCTGCACTCAAGTATCTAAATGAGATTAAACCGCCTGTCATCCATTACGATCTGAAGCCGGGCAACATACTGTTGACTGAGGGCAATGTCTGTGGCGAGATCAAAATAACCGATTTCGGTCTGTCCAAAGTGATGGACGATGAGAACTACAATCCGGATCATGGCATGGATCTGACATCGCAGGGCGCGGGCACCTATTGGTAAAGACAATCAATGATTAATTATCAAATCAATCTGTTAATTTATAACTAATACGAATCGCTTTCTACAGGTATCTGCCGCCGGAATGCTTTGTGGTTGGCAAGAATCCACCGAAAATCTCATCGAAAGTGGACGTTTGGAGTGTGGGCGTGATATTCTATCAGTGTTTATATGGCAAGAAGCCGTTCGGCCACAATCAATCGCAGGCAACAATTCTCGAGGAGAATACCATACTGAAGGCCACCGAAGTGCAGTTCTCCAACAAACCAACCGTGTCCAACGAGGCAAAGGTTAGCTATAAATTGAGATATATTTCCCGTTTTTTTTTGTGAGATTTCTAATATTGATCTTTCCGCTTTATGTAGAGTTTCATTCGTGGTTGTTTGGCCTATCGCAAGGAGGATCGCATGGATGTGTTTGCTTTGGCCAGGCACGAGTATATACAGCCGCCCATACCGAAGCACGGTCGCGGATCGTTGAATCAACAGCAGGCGCAACAGCAGCAGCAACAACAGCAGCAGCAACAGCAACAACAGTCGTCCACGTCGCAGGCCAATTCGGCGGGACAAACCTCGTTCTCAGCCCACATGTTTGGCAATATGAATCAGTCCAGCTCGTCCTAGCTGCCAACTAAACGCAATTCCAATTCATAATTCGCCGCCGCAGCAGCAGCTGCTAGCCAACAGCAACAGCAACAGCAGCGTATCAGCAACAACAACAACTATAACTATAGCCACCACAACAACAATACAAGCAGCAGTAGTAACAACAACAATAACAACATCAACATCATGATGAACACCAACTTCTGCAATCGGCGGCTGCACACGAGCAGCTATTATGCGACAACATTACTAGATGCGGCCGCCTATTGCTATGAGACTGTGATGGATGCCACACACTATAAGCTGCAATCAGTGGCAGCAGCGGCCGCAGCAGCAACATCATCATCATCGACAACAACAACAGCAACAACATTGCATTCACATCAACTGCAGCTGCCGGGACTAGCCATGCCCTCGTTGGTGACGGGCGTGGGATCAGCGGGATCAACAGGAGCAGCGGCAGCAGCAGCAGTCGGAGCAGCCGGAGCAACAACAATCAGCAGCAACAGCACCACCAGCACCACAACAACAACAACAACGACACGCACCTATCTGGGCATGTACAAGCGCTGGCAACAGCAGCAGCTGCAGCAACAGGCGCAACTGCAACAGCAACAACAACTGTTGCTGCTGCAGCAGGAATTGCTGTAGATTGTGCCCACGGACGTTAAGCAACACTGCCAATTGCTGGCTGCTTGCTTCTGTTGTTGCAGTTGGAGACAGAGAGCGAGCGAGAGAGAGCAACAACAACAACAACAACAATAATAACAATAACCAGCAAGAACAACCCGAAGAATTTCCAGCAAAAAGCGCGCCGCAAATGCATAAAAATTTAAAAAAAACAATACTAAATTAAATACAACTATATATGCATATATAAATATATATATATATATATATATGTACATGCATATGTGTATATGTATATATATATATAAATATAAATATATATATGTATAGATATATATATATATTATATTAAATGTGATAAAAAAGAAAGAAGAAAACAGCAAAACATAAGAACGCAAAACAGCAAAGACAGCGAGAGAATTGGTTCGAAGCTAAAGACGAACGCTGAATTGCTGCTAAAGCAAGAGAGCAGAAGCAACCCGAAGAGAGAAGCATAGGGGAGAGAGATAGAGAGTAGAAGAGATAGCGGACAAGAGGAGAGATGGAGAGATGGAGAAGAGCTACATAGTTGTTTAAAAAGGCTGCTAAAAAAAAAACGTGTAATTTTTTTTTTTTTTTTTTTTTTTTGTTAACTATATTAAACACACAACGTAAAGAAGCAGCAGAAAGTTAATAATAATAATAATTATAATATAATAATTTAAAAAGAAAAACAAAAAGAAAAAACAAAAAAGAAAAAACAAAAATGGTAAATGTAAATTAGCAACTAGTTAACCACAAAAAGAAAGCGTCTGATATCCACAGAAGAAAAAGCGTTTTTCTTTGTATTACAAAACGAAAATATGATAAAAACTAATACTTAATAGTAACAGGCAACAACAGCAACAACAACAACAGCAACAACAGCAAGAGCAACAACAAATTATAGCAAAAATTAGCGTAGATTGAGAAAGAAAAGGGCCAAAACACGGCAACCAGCTACAGAGATAACAGCAAATAGCAGAGCAGTTGTTACATTAACAGCAGTAAGCGTAACAGTAACAGTAACAGTAACAGTAACATGAACTTAACATACACAACACATGTATATCTAAATATATATATATATATATATATATATATATACTGACACACAAATGGGTTTTAGTTGTAATGTTGTTCACACACACACAAACACACACACACACACACACTGCAAATTGTTTATAATTATTATTTGTTTAATTGAGTTTGCCTTAATACAACAACTCATAATAGAAATACAATACATTTATTATATATATATTATATATACATTATATATAAAAAATACATAACATACATATAACGATAATTATGCCAGTAATTTTTATACTCTTGATTTATCAAAAAAGAAAAACACAAAAAAAAAAACAAAACAAAAACAAAAACCAATTGTATTCCTCTACAACTTCCTACCTTCCTCTCCCCCCTTTCAAAATTGTAAAAAAAAATATTTTTAAATGAAATTCGAACTCGAACTCGTTTTCGTTTTTGCATTTAGATTTTAAAACATTTATTTTGTATCAAAATTCTTATTATTTTTGGCACACAACAACAACAACACACACCCTGAACAACAACAACAACAACCCAGGATAAAAACACTAGCAAAGTTATAAAATATGGTTTATGCAGAGCAAGTGAGACAAGGAGTACACAAAACGAAACAGAAATAGTTGAAATATTTATCAAAGATAACAAAAAACAGAAAAGAAAAACATTTTTTATGTATGCAACAGCAACAACAACAACAACAACAAACGCTAAATTTTCAACAAGTTGTACCAACTCTTAAAAGTAAATAAATATATATATATATATATGTATGTATATATATATATGCATATATATATATGTGTATATGTATATGTATATGTAAGAAAACACACACATCTGAGAAAACAAAAAGAAAATGAAAGAAAATTACTTCTTATTATATATATAAAATAACTAATGTAATAGTTTTTATTAAATATATATATATATAATATATATATATATATAGATATATATGTATATGTATATGTATATATGTATATATATACCTATATATATATACCTATATATATATATATATATATATATTACATAAAATATTTTTTTTTTTAATTTTAAAACATAATTGTAATGAACTACTGCGTAACAATGTATTAAATATTAATATCAAAGGCATATTAATAGAAATTTATATATATATATATACATATATATATGTATATATATATATATAACAAAAACAAAAACCATTTAAAAATATGAGAAAAAAAAAACAAAAAAAAAACAACTACCACGCTAAATGTTTCAATAATATATAGAAGATATATATATATATATATATATATATATATATATATACATATATATATATATATATATATACATATATATATATATATATATATATGTGTGTGAAAACTTTGCCCAAGCGCAAAGCAAACGAAACTAAAATGTTGAGATATGGCTAAGAAAGAGATAGAGAGAGCGAGAGCGAGATAGCGAGATGCCAGCTAAAGTTGATATATGTAGGTTCAGGGGGGGCGGGTTGGGGACTCTTCGTCGGGCACTTTCAATGGCACCCAAATTCCACAGCTTTTTCAAGCCGAAGTCAAAAATAAATTAAAAAAAAAAAATAAACAAAAAAAAAGAATTAAAAATATAAAAAAAAAAGCTAAAAATGTTAAAGGGCAAAGAAAAGAAAACAAGAAAAAAAAATAAGCTAGAGTGTGTTAGGCAGCACGAGACAGAGACAGAGAACATAAAGAAATAAAGTAAAAGAAAACAAAAAACAAAAAAAAATCACATTTTTTTCTTTAGTCAATACAAAATACAAAAAAGATAAAAAAAAGAAAATGAAATGAAAATTAGGTTTTAGTGCGCTAACAAAGTAAATATGAAATATTGCAAAGCGAAACCGAATGAGACAGAGACAGAGACAGAGACCATAGGGCAGACAGAGACAGATATAGGCACACACATGAAACAGGAAGCAAAAGTCGCAGTGAACAGAGAGCAAAGGCAACGGCAACAGCAACAGCGGAAGTTGCAGCTGGAAGAACAAGCAAAAAAGCAAAAAGAAAAAGAAACAAAAGCAAATAAGAAAATAAGAAAAAAGAAACAAAAAACAAGTAGCAAAGAAACTGTAAATATTAAATATACATATATAAATGTAATAATACAAATAATAATAATAATAATAATAATAATTAATAATTTATGCCTAATTACAATTTAATAAATTCGATGATGAAAGAGCCACAAAAAGCAAAGCAAAAAATACAGCAACCAGCGAAAATCGAGAACCATTTCAAGAGATGCGTACTAATTATATATATATATATATATAATTATATTATTATTATTATATTATTATATTATTATTATTATTATTATTATGCATATGTATGCGTACTTTCCTTTAATTTTAGCCATCAGTCTTAAGTGTGAACATTTTTTTTTTTTTTCATATACATTTATACACACAACACACACACATATACACATATACACATATATATATTTAAAACAAAACAAAAATATATTTTTTTTAATTACTGTCACGCGTAAATAAATAATGTAATTTAAATCTATGTTTAATACAACTATAATTATTATTATTAATTTTATTATTATTATTATTACAATTATATTATTATTATTATTAATTATATTTGAATTTTTTCTTTTTTTTTTTTTTTTTGTGTGTAACTCTATAATTATGGAGCATGGAGGAGGAGTGCATGGGTTTACATAAGCAAGCAGCAAGAGCGCGCGCATCTATATGCAAAATGCACACTTTAAATTATATATATAATATATATATATATATATATGTATACATATATATATGTGTATTTGAAAAGAAACAAAACTATTATTTTTATTATTATTTTTTTAAAAACAGTTTCGGTTCGCGAGCTGAACACACACAAAAAAAAAAAACAACAATAAACAAAAACAAACAACAAAATAAACGAAAACAAAATGTTTTGAAAAAAAGAACAAGATTTTTATGATTTTATTTTATTTTATTATTATTATTATTATTAATTTTTTTTGTCAATTTCCTTTGCATAAAATTTGAAAAAAGAAAAACCAAAACAAAAAAAAGGCATAAAATAAAACATAATAACTATTAAGTGTTTAAATAGTACTAACTAAATAAACAGAAAGAAATCAAAATATACATACTTAGAGAGCCCAACAATAGCATGGAATACAACAAACAACAAACAACAAAACAAACAACAACAACAACAAGCTGGTGTCTCATTTGCAGCGGAAGTCGCAAGAAAAGCCCAAAAAAAAAATTAAATTATTTGTTGAGTATTTTATTAATAATTATAAAATTTAAATTGACAAGCAAAACAAAAAAAACAAAAAACCAAAAACTGATTATACATATATATATATATATATATATAAATAATTATTTGATAGTTATGCTAAAAAATTAATTTAAACCAAAGTGGGAAACAAAGCGCATGCGGCTTGCAAAAAGGGCTTAGACTGGGACCCAAAAGCCAATTGAAAAACCCAAAAACAAAAAAACGAAAAAAACGATTAACACTTCCCACTGGGTTCTAGGCCACGTTTCTACAGGCTAACAGCATCTATGATAAAACAAAAACAAAAAACAAAAAAAAAAATTATATATATAAATGCAAATTGAATGAGAATGAGGATGAGAATGTGTGCTAAAGGTGTGCGAGGGGCCCGCAGAGCAGCCAGTGGGCAGTGGGCGGTGGGCGGTGGGCAGGGCAAGCGGTTGATATGAAGCAAAAGGAAACCCAAATACTAAATTAATAAGTAAAACAAAATGAAATTAATTAATAACAAATTTCAAAACAAAACAAAAAACAAAAAAAAAAAAACAAATGAAAAAAAAAAAACCAAAACCAACATTGAAAATAAAAAAAAAATACTAAAATGATTACAAAACAAAAAAAAATTTACAAAAAAAAAAAACGAGCAATGTGTTTCAATTGCACAGGGATAATACAAACATATATATACATACATATACACATATATACATATATACACACATACATATATTTGTTTATTAACTATTAAAAGATTGTTAGCCTTAGGGGTTGATTGTCGTAGCATCGTCTTGGCCATATAGCAAGCGCTGCACTGATTGCCTGATCAACGTGCAGCTCCTTCGCTTACTTGTCGCAGGACATCAGCGCCGTCTGCACAGCCTCGGCCACACAGGCATCCTCGGAGGCCATGCCTGCAAGGAAGAACAAAATTTTAGTTTATAAATTTTTTGATTTGAGCTTAAAGCATCGTCACCCATCGATTGGAATATGGTCAGCGAAAGTGCCTCCGGATAGTTGCCATTGACTATAATCTCGCCCACCTCGCCGGCTATGGGCGCTGGCAGACCGACCAGCTCCTTCTTAGCATTGGACATGCAGTCCACATAGACCAGCGACTCGTGGTAGATATCGTCGGATACCTCGCCAAAGTGCACCTCGCCAGCGCCGACAGCTGAAAGGAAGAGAGAGAGATAGAGAGAGAGAGAGAGAGAGAGAGGGGAGTCATGAGTAGAGTAAATGAATATATGGATATAGTTTAGCCTAAGCAATCCCTGATCGTAGATCCCTGATCCGTTCTAGAAGTTTGTAGAGCCCACCATAGGCAGTGTTGTCAATTTGGCTTTTTCCCGTCAGTTCTGGCGGGAATTCTAGCTATATTGAATCTATCTTGAATATATTGAAATGTGGAAAACTCTGTACATTGCAACGTTTTCTAAGCAATGATTGTACCTTAATCAGCGATATTCATATCAACAGATGCGATTTCAGCAGAATCAATGAACCTTCATCAGCATGAAATGGAATGATTAAAGTTTTATGAAACTAATTAAGGATTTCGAGTGAGATTTGACTGCACATTTGAGAATAACAAGCCAAATCAAAATCAAAATCAGAATTAACCTATATATAAAATATAAAAGAAATATATAAAAATATATATATACTTAAATAAATATGTAAAATATATATATAAAATTAAAAAAATATTTATATAATATATAAAGCATATATATAAATAAAATATAAAATAAATACATAAAATATATGTATACAAAATATAAAATAAATATATAAAATAAAAAAAAAATAAAAAATATATATATACATATATATATCAAATTTAAAAAAATATATATAAAATTAAAAAATAATAAATATACATAAAATATATATAAAAACATAAATATACATAAATAAATATGTAAAATACATACATATATAAATAATAAAAAAATATGCATAAAATATAAAATATACACATATAAAATAAAAAATAAATATATAAAATCAAATATATATATAAAAAATAATAATAAATAATAAATATACATAAAATATATATATACAAAAAATAATATATGTATAAAATATAATATAAACTCTAAACTGATTTCGGTGCTTTTGACGGCTGTTGATTAAACTCTAACAAAAAATTTCCTTAAAATCGTAAAAGCTTTTTTTCCTAATTTTTTTATAGCTATTTTTCGCTTTTTTGACTACTTGATCTGGCTTGAAGAGTTGGCAGCATTGGTCATAGGAATAAGCTGTGCTGGAGAGAGCCATGATATGGTGTAGATCCTATGGTCTCCATATCATGATTTATGATGGTATGATGATATCATGCTCTCTTATATGACAATCATAATAGAGCATGATATCAAATCATCATCAAAGAGCATATGATATGGAGGTAGATAAACCTCTTCTAAGTTGAATAGTTTAGAAGACAACTTTTAAGCTAGACTATGCCAGCCTAGGCTACTGTTTTAGTGGACTATCAGAAGACTAGTTGAAGATCTTAAGGGACTAATCCAATATAGTAAGATAGCTACGTCTACGTCTTCTAAGATGAATAGTTTAGGACTATAGCACCCTAGGCTAGAAGACTGCAAGCAGTCAGAGTAAGCTGGAAGATCTTAAGAGAGTAATCCTCTATAGTATGATTGCACTCTATACACACTATAGCACTCTAAGCTACTCCAGCTTTTAGTAGACGATTACAATACAAAGAAGAGTCAGAGTCAGTCAGAGTAAGCTGGAACCAACACAAGATCTTAAGGAACTCAACCATCTATCCATCCATCTCGGAACCGATAACAAGATCTTAACGAACTCAACCATCTATAGTTAGTCTGCTAACAGAGCTAAGCCTTGCTAAGAGACAAGGCAAAAGATGCGACGCATGCGCTCTACCCTAGACACGATTAAGCTAACATACCATTGATGTGGATGGAGCGCTTGTCGCGCAGATCGCTGGCATAGATGAGCGGCTCACGGGCGTAGGTGGCAATGCAGATGACATCGGCTTCGGCGACGGCTTCGCTGGCCGTGCTGCAGACCTTGATGCCGGGCAGCTTGGTAGCATAGCAATTGTCGCGATCCCTGATCATCCGCTGGCGCAGCTCATTGGCTAGCTGGGCGGCACGGTGCTCGGTGCGATTGTAGAGATTGAGCTGCTTCACCTTGAAGTTGGCGCACATGGCGGCGGCATGCATCTGGCCCTGGACGCCGCAGCCAATGATGGCCACGTTGATGTCCAGCTGGTGCTCGGCTCGCGGCCCAAAGCGACGGAAGTACAAGTATTTGGTGGCCACCAAGGAGGCGGACACGGTGCGCCATGTGGTGATGTCCGTGGCGGCCATCAGGCCCTCCAGCTCGCCTGTGCGGGCATTGAAGAGCAGAATGTTGGCGCTGATGCTCGGCAGCGGCGGCTGCAGCAGCTGGTTGGACCGGAACGAGGTGACCACCTTGCAGGCCAGCGTCGAGCGGCTAATGCTGGTGGCATCGCCGCCACCTCCGCCGCCCGTCAGCCGATAGTTGCCCACGAAGGCGGGCATGGTCAGCAGCACCTTGCTGGGATCGTTGTTGGCCACGGTGATGTTGCGCGCCGGCTGACTCACATAGGAATTGCCATGGCTGCCAGTGAAGCGCTGCTCCTCCGGCTCAGTTCCGCCGCTGGCGGTCGGATTGACGACCGCCCGGAGCGCCGCCTCGACGGCATCGTTGACCATCGGCCAGTTGAGCACGCGACGCACGGTCTCCGCGTTGTAGAATACTGGAGTCATTTTGATTTAATTTTTACTTTTTATTTGAACTAATTGGGGAGCTCTGCTCTGGTCGGACCTTGAATATCAAATGAGAATTAAGTTAGCATTCAGAGTAAGCTTGACAAGCAAATCTGACAATAAATGCACAGCCTGCTTACATGTAGCAAAGTATTGGAATATTAAATAGATTTATATTTACGCATTTGTAATTAAATCTCACAAATCTTAGAAATCTCTTATCTTTAATAACAGCGATCTCAGATCACTTTCAACTGTTTATGGCCGTTTAACAGCTTTTATTTGGTATTTTTTGGGATATCGTATAAATATATCGATATCAGTGCCAGGGCTGCAAAGTCTGTTAAAGCGAACTTTAATGGTTTTGAATTATTTCTAATATGAATAATATATTTTTAATTTGTTATTTATATTTTTAAATTGTTAAATACATTTAAGATTATTTTTTTTTAGTACTTTACTTTAGCACTTTGAATGGTTTCTTACAGTGAGGCTGTGGTGCACTTTACGCTCCCTCACGATTTACAATGTCAACGTATAGAGAGACTGTGCTGAGCGAGTCATTTCATGTTATTTAACAGTGAGGCTGTGGTGTAATTTGCCTGCCCGACCATTTACAATGTTAACGTACAGAGAGGCTGTGGCACAAGCCATTTATACGATATACGATTAATTGCTGCACAAGCTGACTGCTATGAATTTAAATCGACACTTAACAGCATTCTTGTCCGCCATCGCGGTTTCTGTTAAGTTATTTCCGTTGAAAAACTGTTAAGCTTTTGGCAATTTAAAATAATCAGCTTAAAAGTTGTCTTTTCATTGATTTATATAGAAAATTGGAAATGACGCTAAAATAAATATAAAACTGCTCCTACAAGCTTTATTTTGTTGTTATTGAAATGCAGTTGTATAAAAATATTTTGCTTCTCATTCGATATGCTTGAAATCTTATTTAAAAAAAAAAAAAAATTATTATTTATTATTTATTATTTATTATTTATTATTTATTATTTATTATTTATTATTTATTATTTATTATTTATTATTTATTATTTATTATTTATTATTTATTATTTATTATTTATTATTTATTATTTATTATTTATTATTTATTATTTATTATTTATTATTTATTATTTATTATTTATTATTTATTATTTATTATTTATTATTTATTATTTATTATTTATTATTTATTATTTATTATTTATTATTTATTATTTATTATTTATTATTTATTATTTATTATTTATTATTTATTATTTATTATTTATTATTTATTATTTATTATTTATTATTTATTATTTATTATTTATTATTTATTATTTATTATTTATTATTTATTATTTATTATTTATTATTTATTATTTATTATTTATTATTTATTATTTATTATTTATTATTTATTATTTATTATTTATTATTTATTATTTATTATTTATTATTTATTATTTATTATTTATTATTTATTATTTATTATTTATTATTTATTATTTATTATTTATTATTTATTATTTATTATTTATTATTTATTATTTATTATTTATTATTTATTATTTATTATTTATTATTTATTATTTATTATTTATTATTTATTATTTATTATTTATTATTTATTATCATAATAAAAATAAATATAATAATAAAATTTTCATCTTATTCACAGTTAATAATTAAAGAACTAATGGTAATGCGTGGCTAAAGTACTTTCATTTAAATGGCTCGCTTTTCCTCTTAGCCCATGCAGTTTCCCAGTACGTCTGTGGGCGTGAAAGCATTTTCACTTGTGTGTGCTGGGAGTGCTCCGCGCAGCCGCAAGAGCCGTACAGAAATAATGCCACAAAAGGGAAAACATATGGCTGGCTGGCTGGGCGGACGGCTGGGCGGCTAGGCGGGCGGGCGTACGGGCGGCTTGCTGCAGCTGCGGTTGCTGCAATAGCTGATTCTCGCTGCTGCTGCTGCTGGTTGACGGCGAGTGACATGTTCATCTCGGCATCTTAATGTCGAAACTGAGTCAAGCCCTCGACATCGTCTGTCTCATTTGCGAAAGTGAAAAGCGTTTCCCGTCGCTGCAGCAGCCACAGCCTCAGCCTCAGCCACAGCAACAGCAGCTGATAGGAAAATTAATTTTTGCTACTGCATTGTTTTAGCCGGCTGCGAATTGTTTCTCTTCAGCTAGTAATTCAAATTTTGACATAATTTTTAACTTTCTCACTTTTGTGTGCTGGGGCCTCGCCGTGCAATTTCTCTTGACTTGACCTTTTCGCGCTGCATCAACATCAGCAGCAGCAGCAGCATCAGCGCCCGCCCCACCCTCAGTTGTTGTCGCCTTTGTGGCTGCCACGGCCTTGGGAATTGCATTTGGTTTGTTGATTTATTCGTGCAACACGGCTGCACCACCGCCATCAGCACCGCCATCAGCACCACAAATCAAAGTCAATTGTCTGCTGACTCAGCCAAGCCACCCAGGTTCCTGCCTGGAGTCGAACCTGTTGAGCCTTCGCGCCTCGCCCCACACTGGTTCTAAATGCTTTGACCTTGGTCCGATCTGTGGTAAGTGGCGGGCCATAAATTTTTGGCGCTGCCATTGCGCAAGCGTTGCGCCCCAAATCCAAATGCGAATGCGAATTTGAATCCAAAATTGAATGCGAAAAGTGAATTGTCGCCAACACTTTGAATAAATTGTTTGGCAATTTGGCAAGCGCCAAAAATTAAATGTAAGCCAAACATCGAACACCAAACTCCAAACTCCAAGCTCCAAACACCAAACACCCAAATCATATGCGAACACACGACCAACGACAACAACAACAACAACAACAACAACAACAAACTGAAGCAAGCAAAATTTGAACAAAATTAAACGATCCAATCGCTATTAAATGCATAAGCAACAACAACAACAACAACAACAAATTATTATTAACATTTTGTGCTTTTGCCTTTGTTTAGGGCGCAAACACTTTGTCATTGAGTTTGTAACTGTAAGAGATGAAAATATTTAAATTGAAGTTAAATTTCATATAAATAATAACATATTATTAATAAATATGCATTAAAAGCCAAAATTTATAAAATATTAACACAATAATAATAAAATTAAATATTAATAACAAATTAATAAAACATTAATAAAATATAAATAAAATATTAATAAAAAGTTAAAACAATTTTAATAAAATATTCATAAAAAAAATATTAATTAAATATATATAAAACTTTTAAACAATTTGATTAAAATATAAATTAAATATTTATAAAATATTAATAAGAAATTAATAAAATTTTAATAAAACATTAATTAAATATTCATAAAATATAAATGAAATATAAATAAAAAATTTATACAATTTTAATAAAATATTAATTAAATATAAATAAAAACTTAAAACAATTTTAATGAAATACTAATAAAAATATTAATAAAAATATTAATAATAAAAATAAAAATATTAATAATAATTAAAACAATTTCAATAAATATTCATAAAATATTAATAAAATTCTAATAAATATACAATAAAAGCAAGTAAGAACATTGCAGTCGGGCGCTACCGACTGCAGAATACTCATTCACGGTCATGCCAGCTTCAAAATATTGCAAGATATAGATTTTTCCAATCACTGAATTGATATACATATATAATTATTGGCAATTCAATAGAGCAGGTCAACATAGTCATAAAATTTGTAGTTCATAGCTTCAAAACTGTAGAAGATGCACCTTATCCCGATTTGCCACGCTCCTGCTGGGAGCAAATCCATTGGCTAATCCTTAGAAGGCGTAACTGAAAAATTTGGAAGCTTACGTTCAAAAATGATGGAAATTATAGGGCATTTTTCTCTATGCTACGCCCCTAATGAGGCGTAAAAAATATTTTTGTGTCATCATCTATAGAGGAGGTCACCCGTAACTTAACTATCCAATTTTCAAGAAGATATAAACTTTTGCGGTTTTCCATGCTTCCATGCTATTGGGTGTTGATATACCCTTAATGCTTATATATACATATATATGAACATGCAACATTTCAGCTTTCTAGCAGTTTAGCAGCATTTCTGAGTTGCTGGAAAATACATTTTCCAATTAGCCACTAGGGATCTAGTGGGAGTAAAGGGAAAATCTTGACACTATGAGACGAGGCTATACACGAATATATATTCTAAATTTCAAGTCTCTGGTTTTAATAGCGGCGAAATGATTTGCATTCAGATGGACAGACGGACGAACAGCAGGACGGACATTGCACAAAACTAATATACTCATTTTACTTGAGGATAAATTAGCGTTGGGGGCTAATAAAACAAATACATTATGAAGAAAGTTTGAATATTATGATTTTTATGAATTATTTATACTCATTTAAACTCAAGTGAAATGGGTATATTGGTTTTAGAATTATAGATATACTTTATATATAAATAAAATATATAATTATTATTATTTTTTTTTTTTTACTATGAGTGTATCTAATCTTTGTTAGAGTATTTGTCACTTTGGTGCTTTGTTCTAGTTGTTGAATCTTGTATGTGTGTGTGTGTGTGTGTATGTGTGTCTGTCTATATGTCTGTCTATATGTCTGTCTATGTGTGTGTGTGTCTGTGCTGGTGTCGCTTGAAGTTTTGTTTCAAAGCTGCTGAAAAGCCAACACAAATTTTGTATTTATGCCATTTTTTTGTTGTTGGTGGGCCCAGGCCTGGCGCTGGAGGCTTTTGAATTTGTAACTGTAACTTTAACTTTAACTGCTATGTTGGCGTATAGTGCAGTTGCTGTTGTTGTTGTTGTTGTTGTTGTTGTTGTTGTTGTTGCTGCACCAGAACGTAGCCGAGTTGCCACACCTTTTTAATGTGCGCTGCCCTCATTGGCATTGCCTATGCTGAGGTTTTTTTGTTGTTGTTGTTTTTTTGCTTCAGTTTTAGTTTCAGTTGTTGTTGTTGGTTTTGTGTTTGTGTTTGTTTGTGTTTTTGTTTTAATGTGCGCCCGCACACTTTGTGCCCACACACACACACACACACACACACACACATGTAGACAAAAAGGAAAGTTGGCAACGCGAATGCGAAAAACTCAACCAGACCCAGAGACCAGAGCTGAGCTTTGTAGATCAATCTTAGCTGCGGACTTGGACTACCTTTTGCCGTTAGCCGGCGGCGGCGACGGCAGCGACGGCAGCGGCAGCGGCGCTCACTAAAATGTTGTTTGTCCTTGGAGAATGTGGCGGAAAAAATAGAAAAAAAAAAACATTACAAACATATGTAGCTAAGTTTTTATAATATAATATATAGACACACTCACACACACACACACGCACGCATGTATGTATGTATCTAACTAACTGTGTGTGGATCGTGGCGTTGCCGTTAGATTTCACATTGGCGCCGCACCCATGCCGGCCATGCCCCTCCCAGCCAGCCCCTCTCCCACTCCCTGTCCCTCCCGTAGCCCCTTTTCATTCATGCCATTCCTTTGGCTAAAGCAAACGTCAGATTTAGATCGGCTGGCAATCATTGCCGTCAATAGTCATCAACTTTATTATTGTTATGCTAGTTGTTGTTATTGTTATTATTATTATTGCCATTATTGATACAGAGCGTTAGGCTATACGTATATCTTACAGTTCGCCTTTGTTTAATTGTTTCGATTATGATTGTAGTTATTTTTTTTTCGATTTTGTTTTTGTTTTTGTTTCTATTTTATTGCCACGACTTCCGTCTGTGTAGTCGATAGACAACTTATTTCACTCGAGTCGGCGGCGTCGAGCCTTAGCATTTACCCAAGATAATCAGTTAATAGATACATTCAAATTGAAAAGAATTTCCGTTAAAGAATCGATATCGATATCGATATATATATATATGTGTGTAACTCTAGCTGATGTTGGCTTAGAGTGCGTTTAGAGTGAGTTTAGCTTGAGATTTGACAGGAATTGCTTCCTCTGATTCTAATACTCGATCATAAAGTGGTAAGGGGTATATTCCATTATGCTATCCGTCCGGCTAACTGTCTGTTTTGGGCGTGTTTAATCAGGAAATAGAAATGCTTTTAAATTGCTATTAATTTTTTGTAATTTTGAAGCTAAAGACTTGGAATTTTGAATATTCATACAGATATTCATTTTACATGATCCCCTTTAAAAATATTTTGTATATTTATCTACGGCCTTTAGGGCAAGGTGTGCTAGACTGATTGTATTTTCCACAGTTTTATAGCTATACAATTTGTCCACTGAGTTATTTTTGAGCTACTTTCCCACATTCAAGGAAAAGGAACTTAAAAGTGAAAGCTGTCGAATTGTTTTTTTGTTGATTTTTTAGTTTTTAATTATTATAAAATATTTTAAAAAATATAAAAAAAAATAAATAAATGAGCTCATATTTCATAAGTTAGAACATTAGACTAGCAACTTGCATTTAAATTTTTTTGATATCTCTTTTTGTTTAGATTTTATAGATGCACAAATTTTTCTTTTAGGTGCTAGTTGAAATAATCTGTGTAGGTCTAATAGGGCCGTAGCAATTAGGAAAAATTATATATTCCACATAAAATCTATGCTAGGATCACTAAATTTAGCAGATCACTGTTGAGCTGCTCTAGAAATCGATCTAAAATTGTATTGCTTGCTTCTTGAGCACCTTTGATAAGGACTTACAAATAATTTTATTTTTATTTGAGCCCTTTAGCTAAGACTTAAAAGAAGTAAAAGTTGATAAAGAGTCTGGAATGAATTGGAATGAAACATGATGAGTATTTTAAATGCTACCAACTAAATAGATCTTTATCAAAATATCAAAGATATCAAAAAATCATAAGTAATATTCAAGTTAGTGATTTAATTTGTATTATATCTGTTGAAATATATGTATTTGAAACAGTCACAGTAACAGAAGTACTGAGACATTGAGAAAGAACACAAAACTGAATATTACTTTCTGTTAGTTATCATTCTTCTTACTGCTTGTCCTTGTGTCAATATAAATCCTAAGACAACAAAGTGCTTTATTATTCATTCTAGTCTGGAATAATACTTCATTGTATTATTATTTACTCATTTGTCAATAATATCTCATTTGATCTACATCTAAAATGTTATTCGGAAATAAGATCCAGTGTAAATCGTTCATATTGACATGGCTATGCCAGCAATTCACATTTGCAATTGCAATTACAAAATGTGGATAAATGATTGATAATTGATTCAATGATATAAATGCATCCACGATACATGGATCGATCATTGATCATTTATTGCTTCGCTTGAAAAAAAGTAAAGTGGAAAAACAGCTTTTTGGGCTACAATAAGAGAACAAGAGAACAACAATCTTCATTTGTTAATAATGGAAGGGGAATAACAAAAAATATTTAATTATATTTAAGAAATTGCAAAAAAATTGTATTCAAATTCGCATGGAATGAAACGCATATTTTAAATATACAACTGTCTGATAAAAATAAAAATAACTAAATAAAATTAATAAATACAAATAAAATAGTAAAAGTAAGTAAAATTTTTAATTTTTTTAAACTTAAAAAATATATTTTTTATTAATTATTATAAATTATAAATTAATAAATATATTTTTTCCATTTTTTTTTAAATCATAAAACTTATAGTATATATAAAAAATTAATTAATCAAAACAAATAAAATAAAAAATAAAACAAAAAAATAAATAAATAAAATTTAATAAAAATAAAATAGTTAAAGTAAGTATAATTCTTAATTTTTTAAGTTTAACATCAAATATATCTTTTTTCCATTATTTATATTATTATAAATCATAAAACTTATTTCAGTGAAGGACTTAGCAGCTAATTAAACATTTAGTCATGTATTAAGCTTAATATTATAATCTTAATTTGTTTTTAATAAATATAGAAAAAAATTGTGTTTTATAATATATGAATTATATATGAATTATATTTATTATTTATATAGCTTATTTATAATAGTATAAAAATATTATTTTTAAATCATTTGAATATTATACATTACTTATTACTAATACTATATATACTACTTATTACTAATCACTTTTGTAAGAGCAGCATTTGAAGTAGGAGTTGTAAGAGCGGGAATGTCGCTCTCCTTGTGCTCGCTCTCCCTACGTGCTTACCGCGTTCACTCACTGAATAAAGGCATTATGGAAGTGAGACTCAAGGCGGTCGGACGATATTTGTGAGTCCCTATATCAGAAGAAGAAAGCCGCAAGTTACTTGCGTATCCAACCAAAGATGCTTGATTAATTATATTATTTATAATAATTCTATGATTCCATTTAATCGATAACTTTTTACATTCCAATGAAATCGATTTAAAGCGAGCTTTAATTGGTAAAGTAATATCAAGTTTGGTATTGAAGTTTTCATAAATTATACACAAATTAGAATGATCCATTTTATGTTGTTGATAACTTCATCCATTTGTACTAAAACTGACATTTAGAAAGGCCATACACTTGTTTCGATATATCCTCTATTCAATTAAATCGTATAACTAGCGCTGAAGATGTCCAAGAATGGATTTCGCATAGAGAGAAGCACAGTGACAGCATAAAATGTGAAGAATAATGTATAAATATTTCAAAAAATATATATAGAGATACCTATTTATAGATAAGTTATATATATATACTAATAGAATAACATAACAAGAGTCTATTTACAACTTTATGCAGTTCTGTTAATATATATAAGACAGTTTAAGTTTTATTTGCTTGCGGTCACACTTATCTGTCTCTGGCCATAACTAATGCAATAACTCTTTGTCCACAATGACTTAGCCAGGTTTCATAATGAACGAAATTTGCATAAATTGTAATCGAGTTGGACAAGTTAACGTTCATATCCTTGCGCCCACAATGACAGCGAAACATTTCGCTAAATGTTTTAATGTTGATTGTTTATCATTAGCATATTTACGATATGCAATCGCCTCCTGCTCCCTCCCTTCACTCCTGCCCTCCTGCTCCCACTCATGCTCTTCTGGCATGCAGCGTTTCACATTTCGTTTCGTTTCAGTTGCAGTCGAATTTCGTTTCCATTGCGTTTCCATTGCGCGACGTCTGTGCAAAAGCTACGCTCAGACGCGCTCAGACGCGCTCAGCTGTTGGGCTGGAAGAGATTAATGGAAGTTCTATATAAAGTTGAGCATGTGAAATTGCTTGATTAATGAGGGTCTTTTCTTTAATATATATATGCATATGCATAGAATTATTGTTGCTCCAGTTTGTGGTGATGCCTGAAATCTGTATCATTTAACTTTTTGGCACCGTTGATAACCTAGCATCGGCTATCGTTATGTCGAGCAAATTGTGAAAATAACACTAATGATAAATTTGGTCATTAGTTAATGCCTCGCATCATGCCATTTGTATAAGCGGAGAGGTCGTAAGTTCTAAATTGTGGGTCAACTTTGTTTCCACGAAAGAAAGTGGTTTGATCAAACTAGATTTTAAATAAAATATGTGGATAATAAAGTATATAAAAACTTTAAAAATAAAAAAAAATTCTAAAATTAAAATTATGTATGTATATAATTCATGCATTCAATATATGTAATATATATAAATATAAATAATAATTATATATTAATAAAACAAAATTTAGCAACATGTTTTAATTCATAAATATATATTTTATATATATGGAAATGCTTAATTGAAATCCTCATAGCAAGGTTATGGTAAAATATATACATATATGATATATATAAATAAATATTAAAAAAATATATAAAGACTAAATATATATATGAAGGAGGCATGGCAGATCCCCTTAAGTATATACAGAATTCGTCAAAAGTATTTAGACATGTTTGTAATTTTTTGTGTATTAAAAGGAATATTGTTAGTTAAATTTGGTAAATATGTTTAGTATCATAGTTAAATTTAGTAATATAAACGAATGGATAAATTCACTGTTGACTTAAGAAGAATAAGCACAAACAAACGTATTGTATATTTTTCATGTCTAAATACTTTTGCCAACTTGTGTACATATATTCTTGATCAGAGCTGACGAGCTGAGCCGTCTGTCCGTCTGTCCGTCTGTCCGTCCGTCCGTCCGTCCGTCCGTATGTGTGAACGCATCGATCTCAGAAACTATAAGAGCTAGCGACTTGAAAGTTTTTGTAGGTTCGTACATAGCACGCGCAGATCGAGTTTGATTCAATAATTCGATAACTTTTATCGTTTTAATATTATCGATAAAAAACCAAATCGAAATCCAGTTATTAACTTATATCTCTTTAAAGCTAGAAACTCTAAAATCAAAGTTTTTCATATGTAAAATAATATATCCAAAATTTATAATTAAAAAATAAAAAGAAAAATTGTATTTAATACAATACATAAATCAATATTTTGTATTAAATATTTATAAAATAATAATTAATATATACAAATATATATTTATTTATGCTTGATAAAAAATATCATTTATACATATTCATTGCATTTAATATATATTTATAAATATGTATTTAATGCACTTTATTTATGCTCAGCTGAAAGTAGCGAAAAAGCTGGTGCGAATGCGCAGCTTAAGTCGCAATGCGCTTTGTTCCACTGCCAAACGCTGCTGAGCTTTGGCTTCGTTTTCGTCTTCGTCTTCGGCGTTGGCGTCGGCGTCGGCTTCAGCTGCGGCCGCGGCTCGCTCTGGCTTCGTCTCTAGCTTTGACTTTATCACATGGGCAATGTGCGCTTTAGTCGGTGTTGTGCATTCGGCCAGAGCTGACGTGAATTCGGAGTTAAAGAGCGAGAGAGAGAGAAAGAGATAGAAACAATACGAAAGAATTGAGCAACTAGCGAACTAACGACGGTGTTTTTTTTTTGTCTCGATCAATTGCAAACTTTTGAGTGAGTGCTTGGCGCGCCAAGTGGAATTTCGAATTCGAATTCGAATCTGACTGTTCGATTGGCGCAGGAGTGCTGCCTGCCCACAAGTGATTCTGAAGAAGCTGCTGTCGTCGTCCAACATTTCGCCGGTAGCCCAAAACGAGTGTCAATTTAATACGCGATTGCCAAGCCAATTAGCCAAGTCAAGTTAATGGCCCAGTACCATCATCATTATTATTATTATGTATAATACAAATTTTTGTTAAACGCCAAACAACAGTTAAATAATTTTATTAATCGCCGCGTGTTAAATGTTGTTAATTTCTGCTTGATAACAACTTTTCTTTTTCATTTCTTTTTTTATGTTTTTTTTTTTTTTGAATATCAAATGAATTACGATTTACAATTTGTATAATGCAAAACAAATATTTTCGTTAATTCTGTGCGCACTTTTTTGCTCAAACACAACAAAGAATATTTGTGTGTGTGTGTGTGTGCGTGTGTGTGTGTGCGTAAGTGTGTGTGTGTATATATTGTGATGTGTTTTTGGCTCAACCTGTTTTAGATCTGGTATCCCGAACGGTGAGCCAAGCCAAATTCCAGCCACACAATTGAGGTAAGCTGATTAATTCTTCTCTAATTATAGCCAAAAAAAATTGTTAACTATATATGTATGCATGTGTGTGTGTGTGTGTGTGTGTTTATATCCATATCAAAATAACAAATTCCAATCATATTGATCTAAGCAGACTGCCAGTCGCAGTTGTTGTTGTTGCTATCGCAGATCTACTAATTTATGCCAGACTTGAGGCCAAAGTCTTGGACAAATGTGTCTCAGTGCTCCCAAGCGTCTAGTTTTCTGCAACGCTGCACACTGAACTGCCCCCCAGAGGAAGCGCCAAGCTGAACTTGCTGCCCAGACAATGTGCACAAAACGAAACACTTAGAACGTAGTGGAATGATAGACGAAGAGCGAATACTCTCTTGCAAACTTGCAGATCAATTGACAATATTTTGTTGGTTTTTAGTTGATTTTTAATGATTGATATATATTTATGCTATATATATGACCTATATCTAACTAAGTTGTTTCTATATATATATATGAAACTTTCATTTATCTAATTTAGACTTTTTCTTAAGATAAGATAAGACTAGTCTCTCTCTCTATATCTCCTAAGACAGTCCATAGACTACTCTCTGCCTCTATATATCTCCTATGACAGTTCATAGCAATCTCATATAATGTAGTTCACCTTACCACACACTCACACACCTGCTTGGGCAGGTGTTATACACACATGTTGAGTGACTGAATCATTGTACTCTGAGGCAGTGTAGCTTAGCACATAGAATCATTTCCGAGCCAGTTGCACTGAACCGCAACAATCAAGGCGATGCATGCGGCCATCGATGCTCACCGGTGGCCACTCGCGCTGTCAACTTTTCGCTGACCTTGCCCCACACACACACACACACACACACACACACACACACAGGTGGCATAGCAAATGTTTGCTATTTTAAGACAGGAAGTGCATTAAAAGCGGAACATTTTTAAATTCTATTCCAAAGTTAGATAAATCAACGTAAGTTTGGCATTGAATCTCAAGTTTTCCGAGACTATTAGACCTATTTGATCTCGAAAGAAAACTCAAGGATCTTTACTTTTATACCCCTTAAATATGAACTGAAAAAGGAAATTCAATTTGTGCTATGATTTTCTTAATAAACAGTAGTAAGCGTGGTATATATACATTTTTGATCAGGTTAAATAGTCAAGTTGATTTAGCTCTGTCTTCTTTTGATGTCTATAAAAGCTAGAGATTTGCCTCTTGTTAGTATTATATTTATTTTTACTATCATAATTAGAGCAAATAACTAATTTCGTAAATCAGTAGAAAGTTAAAAGAAGATTTGAACTACGAAAAATAAAAATTAATAATAATTTTTTGCTAGGCTATAATTATTTAAGTCTCCTTTGGATGCTGCTAAATTACAGTTTACCTCAGGGCACTGAGATATCTCATCCGCTAAGCTCTATATTGGTTTATATATATTTGTAATAATCTAATAATGTCATTTTTAATATTACTGAAAAATTTAAGAAATTGAAAATATTTTTATCAGCATTTATGTGTGCAAGCATATAAATATATATATAAATATATTTATCTACATATATATTGCGCCACTCAACTAAATAGGTTTGACGTTTTTTGCAAACTTTGAAAAGTTCTAACATTTCAACAGAAACTCCGATTTGATTGAAAAAAATGTTGTTATAAAAATATAATATTGAAATTTTTAGAACAGAAACTTTTCTTGATCATAATTAATTTATTTTTATTTATTTTATTCATCATCATAAAATCAAATCAAATCATAACTTTATTTATTTAAATTAGTTATGATGAAGAAAAGTTAATCTCAACTAATTTATTTAAATTAGTTTTGAATGAGAAAAGTTTCTGTTCAGAAAACTTCAATATTATATTTTTTAAAACATTTTTTCAAGATTATATAAAAAATTCAATTTTTTTGACTCATCTAAATAGGTTTGGCTCCTAAAACTATTTCAAATAATTATTAATTTATGTATATATAAGTACCCTGCATAGTTCCTGGTATAAAATCAAATTCTAAATGAGATAAGTTATTATTATTCCGTGCAGTATATCATCATCATAGTATATGATATACTAGAGTTACCCATAATGTGCTTTTCGATTTGACTCACCTTAAAAGCCTTTAAAATATTTTATAATATATTCGACTTTTTTATATAGTTACTATGTATTTTAATAATTTTGAAATGCAAAAGCCTAAGACAAATAAATACATAGAACAGCTATTGATTATTATCATATAGATAAGGCCTGAAAAACAAAAAGATATTGGCAAATGTCTCCAAAATTGTAGCAAAAAGCTTGTTCTAAAAGTTTAAAAATATCTGTTAAACTGTTTTAAAATGAAGAATATTTAATATTTCCAGTATTCCATAATGCTTTATATATTCTTTATAATACTTTGAATACTTTTTCTTATTTTTCTCAAAAATTTCTTGCCAATATTTTGTTGCTTTTTGTCATCTCTTTGGTTCGATTGCATTTTTCTTGTACGCAACTGAACCGTTGCTTGGCCTAACTTTGGCCGCAAGCTAAGTGCGCCGCCGCCCTTTGAACCGACCCAGTTCCATATGTCGCGTTAGAGCAGAACCATGCGAATTAGTTTCAGTTCCAGTTGGAGTTGCAGTTGCAGTTGCAGTTCCAGTTCCATTTTGTTTTCCCCAATGGGCGACGCACCCTGCACGACGCCCACTTTCATTTCATTTCGTTTTCGTTTCGTTTGCCATGCAGCCAGTCGCGTTCCGTTTCCATTTCGTTGCCGACGCAGCGCGCTGCTCGCAGTTGTCTGCTGGCAGTCCAGTAGCTGCAGACAGTAGACAGTAGACAATAGACGGTAGCTGTAGCCGTAGCTGTAGCCGTTTGCCCATCGCGTTTGGCGGGTTCTTTTGAAATAATAAAAACGGTTCGATCGATCGGAGCAGCAAATAACGACTTTTTGGCACGCGCTGCCTTTCATTTTGGGTTTATTTATGTGTGCACGCGGTGCGTGTTTCTGATTGTAAACTTTAATTGATGTCGATGTTGATGTTGTTTGTTTATTTATTTTTGTTGTGTGCATCAAGTGAAGTGAAACAGTTGGAGCGAGGGCGACGCACGGCTGAAAACACTGGAAAAAGGTATTTTGTCATATGCATATTAATAAAGTCCGACCTCAAAATTTTTGGGCATTTGTATGTGCAGTGCGCTTGTCTTACTATGTGAAAGTAATCCAAACTTTTCAATTTGCGCAATGCCATTTATCAAATACGAATACGAGCATATATATATGTATATATATCTTACTGCTTTGGATTTTTTAAATGGATTTGTCTGTTTTATAAACGTGAAAATATATATAAAGTTTATTATCTTGATTGATAAGTTGATCTTTAAACTTTTTTCTAATTTCTATTTTTTTGGTTTTTGAACTGAAATTTTTTTCTCCCATTTTAACTTTTGATAAGTTTTGAGTACAAGCTGAAATAGTATTTTAAGGATTTGTCTTTTAAGATCCTCTGTCCTTTAAAAGTTATGATCTCTGTTAATTGTATGCAAGTTTCGAGTTTTGTTGCAAATAACTTTTCTTTTATACTTTAGTTATATATATATTTATATATATATTTCATTCAGTTGTTGTTGTTGTTGCTGTTGCCGTTGTCGCTGGCTTACTTTGGCAGCTTTCTTGCATAATAAACAAGATCAGCACACAATGTGCAACATTAGGCCAATGTTGGTACGTGGACACTGGCACCGGGCATCGGGGACACGACAACGGGCGCTAAACTGCTAAGAAAACAGAAACCAAAGACAACAACAACAACAGCAACAAATCGGTGACCGAAAGCCAAGACAACAACAACAACGACAACGACAGTGCCTGCTTTTGCTCTCGTTTATAGTGCTCTGCTCTTGGCTGCGTGCGGGGCACATGGACAATTCGGATATGGCGGCTCTATGTGGCATGCCACACGGTTGCCAGTTGCCCGTTGCCCGTTGTCCAGGCCATTTGGCCACAAGTCTCACGTGCAGCGCATGCCGCATTCGTTGTGAACCTGCTGCCAAAATACAAATAAGATAAACAAACAAAACAAAACAAAATAAAACAACAAAAATCGCCAGTCGCCGAGCTTAACGCTAAGCCGTTGCCAGAGCGCCCCAACTGCAACTGCAACTGCAACTGTAACTGTAACAGTAAATGTAACTGTAACTGTGTCGCTCCAGCTTGAGTTCCCGCTCCAGCTTCAGCTACAGCTACAGCTACAGCTCTGCTGCTGCTGCTCCATTTTGGCAATCTCTTGGTCTCTGCCAAACAATTTGTGTTTGTCCATCGGCAGGAAAAAAAGTACATATATTGATGTATGTATGTATGTATGTGTGTGTGTGTGTGAGAGTATACATATGCATATGCATATCTCTACATATATAGATACATATGTATAAGCATGTATGTATATAAGCACATATGCATGTACATATCTGCATGCAAGTGTATATGCAAGTGCATCTGTATGTATATACACATATGTACATATATATGTATGCACATGCATGTATGTATATCTGTTAGTAAATGCACACACACACACACACATACTTATCTATTGTAGAGTTATTGTCCATTGTGCTACAGTTGGGCAACGGCTGCAAGAACTTTCCATAAGCTGAAAAAGCATTTGCTTCTATTTATATGAATCTTAATGATTATATCAAAGTTAAGGCATTGATTAAAGTATGAAATTTAAGATATGGAATATAATTTAGTTGGTATACGTATATATATTGTATATGTTATATATAAATATATTATATACCTTATGCATCAATTTATAGTTATATATCTATGTATGTAGTTATGAAAGCAAAGAATAGAAGACTTTCTGTATGCATGTATTCTGTATTCTGTATTCCAGGATCAGGAAACGTCGTTAATGAAAATATATATAAAATATAATTTTAGTTATCTTTTTTAAGACATAGAACCAACTCAACAAAATATAATAAAATTGAAGAAAATTATACTAAATTTATAAAAAATATATAAAAAATAAAATATCTTTTTGGCTCTTTTTTTTGAGATAAAACTAACTCAATTAAACTTTATTGAATTAAAGAAAATTATACTAGATTTAAAAAAAAATATATAAAATATCTTTAATATCTTTTTCAACATTTTTTCCAAGATAAAATTAACTTAATTAAATATTATAATGGGGGGAAATTTTTTTATAAATATAAAGAGACATATGAGAATAATTAGCAGTTATATTTAAAAAAGATAAGAATGAAAAGAAAAGAAGAAAGTTGCAAATGCACCAAGAGGGGAGAGATTGTGACGAAAGACGTAAGACTTAAAAAAAAGGAGAAAAAAAAATATATAGGAAAAAGTCAATAAAATGGTATATCGATTAGGCACAAGCGAGTGTTGTAAAGACAGAGAAGGAGACAGAATATAAAAGGGAGGCATATACAGAAGGAGAAGCAAAATGGGATAAAGAGGGAGGGAGAGAGAGAGACACAGAGCGAAAAACTTAACTCATAAGAAAAACTAATTATATAAAAAAAAGTAAAAGACAAAGATGAAATATATCGATTAAGGTCGAGATAGAGTGAATGAGAGAAATAGAAATAAATATGCAGAATAATATATAGGTTATGGAGGGAGCCAGACAGAGAATGATATATATAAGCAGAATTATAGATATCTATAGAGAGAAATGAGTGATAAAGACAGGACGAAATGCTAAGAAATAAAAATAATTACTTTGTAAGTATATAAGAAAATAGAATGCAGGTAAAGATAAAGAGAAAAACAGTTAAGAAGAGATAGATATACATTAATTTATAGAGATAGATAGACATACATGTACAGCTGTGTTCAAAATAATAGCAGCGCACTTTTTGCTGACAAATATGACTACATTTTACGCATATTACATATTACATTAAACGTATATATGGCTAATATATGAAGACAAAATTAAGATATATCAATTAAGAAACGAGAGATGATAGGCAAAATCAAATTGAGAGAGCGCGACAGAGTGTGGGCATAGCTATAACGATCGTTACAAAAGCACTTTATGCAAATGAATATTGACAGCTAACTGCTTGGCTGTTCACATTAAGCTGGTTCTACTGTACACACACAGCCCATACTCGGCCACAGCAGAGTCCAGCGGCAACAGCGGCAGCGGCTGCAGCCAGTGCGGCAACAAGTTTCAGCTGCAAAGTGCAGATTATTTGCTGGCATTGTAAACGCAAACGCGTGGCACGAATCGAGACCCGTAATTGCCCAGAGAGAGAGAGAGAGAGACAGTTGGAGATTTGAATGGGAATTGGGAATTTGGTATTGGGGCTTGGGGTTTGTGGCATGGGGGGGTTTGGGCATGGACATGCAGTGAGTGGCCGACAAAAGAAAAAGTTCCATCAATGCGACATTTGGCGACTTCGTGCCCTGCGATCTGCATTGTTTGGCAAATTTGTTGCTGTTGTCAGTTGTTGTTGTTGTTGTTACTGTTGTTGTCTGTTGTCCGCCGCGATGGCAGCTTCTTGTAATTATGTGAGTCTCAGCAATGGCCATGCAAAATGTTTATCTTTGTACTTGGCGTTCGCCTACGGCTGCCAGCCAGTCAGCAGCAGCAGCAGCGGCTCGCAGTGTGAAAAATGGCAAATGACAGGCAACAAACACTAGACACAGCACAGACAACAGACAAGCGACATAAGATCATAAGACATAAGACATGCGACGTGCGACGTGCGATGTGAAATGCATCGCTCTAGCCTCTCATGGACTTGGACTCGAGCTGCTTGGCCTGCCAGACGCCCACGTGTGTGTGCAGACGTCGCGACGTTTGCATGTGCTCGAATGCGAGTGCTGCTGCCAGGCCGATGACAAAGTGCCACACAGAAAAGCACTGCAGCGGCCAGTGTGGCATGCCACAACAACAATAACAGCTGCAGCAGAAATAAAACAGCGGCGAGCACAGCTTTGCTGATAGCTGATTAGGCAATGGCCAAGAAAATTGGGCGAAGATCTTGAGTGAGAAATCGAGAAGATCTTGAATGGGTTTCAGATTTGGGATTTACCAAAAGAGAGTGAGAAAGAGGGAGATATTGGAAGTGAGGGAGGCACAGAAAGATGGGTAGAGAGAGGGAGAGACAGTGGGAGATAGAGAGAAAGAAATGGGCACAGAAAGAGAGGTAGAGAGAGAGGAATATAGAAAGAGTAATAGAGAGAGAGAGAAAGAAAGAAATAGAGAGAGAGAAAGAAAGAAATAGAGAGAGAGAAAGAAAGAAATAGAGAGAGAGAAAGAGAGAGAGAGAGTGAGAGAGAGAGAGAGAGAGAGAGAGAGAGAGAGAGAGAGAGAGAGAGAGAGAGAGAGAGAGAGAGAGAGAGAGAGAGAGAGAGAGAGAGAGAGAGAGAGAGGGAGAGTGAGAGAGCGAGAGAGAGAGAGATAGAGAGGAATAGGAAAACAGTAAGGAGAGGGAGAATGAGAGAAATAGGGACAGAGCAAGACATTGGGAGATAGAGATAGATAGAGAGAGAGAGAGAAAGACAAAGAGTGATAGAGAGATAGATAGAAAGAGAAATAGAGAGAAAGATAGAGAGAAATAGATAGAGGGAGAAAGATAGAGAGGGATATATAGATAGATGATAGAGATAGATATATAGAAATAGATATTGTTAGAGAAAGAGAGAAATGGATAGTAACAGAAGAGATGGAGAGAAAGAGAGGGAGAGAGATAGAGATTTCGAAATATAGAGAACAAAATACAGGGAAAGAGAGAGTTGGACAGAGAAAGAAAGAGGTAAACAGATAGAGAGAGATAGAAGGGAAGAGCAAAAGAAAGACAGATAGAACGACAGATGGAGAGAACGAAACGAGAGAGATACACAGAAAGAGACAGAGAAAGAGACTACGATACAGATACAGAGAAAGATAGAAATAGATAGAGAGAGAGAGATAGAGAAGTAAGCAGACACAGAAATAGAAGCAGAGAGAGAGAGAAAATGAGAGATGGAAAAACTCTTACCCTAGCTGTTAATTGTCTAAGACAACAAAATGTAGCGAAGCGTACAACTGGGCGCATGAGCAATGCGCATTGGTAATACAATATGTTTATGGCTGAATCAAACAGTTTGCGCAATGCCAACAAATCAAATATTTTTGTTAGCCAATCGACAATTACTTTCGTTTCGTTTTGAATTGGTTCGAACTCGTTCGCTCTTAATTCGCTTTTGCTTTTACCTAAAATTGTATTCGCCAAAAGAATTAAGGCCCAAAATTTGTTAATAAATGCAAATATCTAATTTATATTTTTAATTTATTTATGTATATATATTGTTCAGACATGGAAAAAGAGCAAAAAAGAGAACAACAATTTTGACTGCGATATTAAATTCAAGTTGAATTTAATTAATAATAATAAGAATATATATATTATATATTTCTTAGCACTTATCTTACATCCAAGATCTTCAGATTTGAGAGATGGATTTATATGAAATATACTGGTTTCAAATATAAGTTTGCTATAAGTCTATTATACCACAATGTGTATGGTTAGACAATATTTAATTAGTTATTAAGAATTAATTCAACTTTTTCCAAAGTCTATATGATATTATTATGAAAGTGTGGATCAAGCCAAGTATGATTCATCTATTCTGTTATGTTCACTTATGAAATTTACTCCATATACTTCTTTACAATAGAATATAGGGTATTTGAAACTCATTTTACTCTTTATACAAACAACTTTGTAGTGCTTTGTAGGGTATATTAAAGTCGAGTAGCAATTACCAATAAAAACATTAATGATGTATGTGCTACTGCACTTTTTCAGAGTATAATATAGGGTATTTCAAAGTCATTCACTTTTTATGTAAACAACTTTTTCTAACTTTGCAGGGTATATGCTAGTCAAACAGTAATTATCAATCCTACTAATGATGGGGTATGCACTATGTACTTTTTCAAAATAGAATATAGGGTATCTTAACATCGAGCACTGTTCAGCTTTTTAGTATTTTTATACTGCAGTGTATATGCTACTCGAGCATCCATTATCAATCCTAGCAATTGTAGGGTATGCACTATGTACTCCTTTAGAATAGAATATCTTATAGCATACTGCAGGGTATATGCTAGTCGAGCATGTACTTTTGTATGTAATTTATAGGGATATAATAAATAAATGCAGGGTATATGCTAGTCGAGCATATTGTATGTACTTTTTATAATTATAACAAGATATCTCACAGTCGATCACTCTACAACTTATTATTTGTATTTACCTAATATATTGACTAATTGAAATAAATGCTAGGTATATGCTAGTCGAGCATCATCTGACAATGGTAAATCGATTTTGACATATCGCGTTTATGCTTCGAATATTAATTGCAATTAAATTTTCAATATTTTTAAGTTTATTTCGTAATTATTCATTTGCAATTAAATTTCTATTTTGAAAAAAAAAAAAAATAAATAAAATTAATATAAAAATTGCATGCGAAAATCATGAAATTTTCTTGACTTCATGTGGTCGAGGCTGTTAACACGTTACGTGTTAACGTAATGCAAATTTCGCATGCAAATCCTAACTGCAAGAGACGATCTCTATAAGGCCAGACCCTATATGGAGGCGAGCGACTCGAACTGGCCTGGCTTGGCTGCTCTTGTGGGGGCGTTCGCAGGCGATCAAAGACGCCGAATGCAATGGATGAGCATTTAGTGTCCAATACCAGATGAGTTTGGTAGTGGAGGGCAGCTGGCTGGCATAGATTCTTGAAAGTCAGCTGACCACGAATGCGCCACGATTGAGCCTTGTTAAGAATTTGAATGTGGCAACAGCCAGTGAAGCGCGTCACACGCGGTTTATCAATAGCTGCGCTTGTGCAACTGCAACTTGGAGTCGAGTGTTAGTTGCACGTATGCTAGTTTCGTATTGCCAGTTGCCCCAAAAATAACAAAAAAAAACAAAAAACAGACACACGAAAACCTTCTCCCGGCCTCGATGAGTCAACAACAGCAGTGCACGGCCGTTGGCGAATGTGGAGCAGTCGCAGCAGCAGCAGCAACGCCCACAGGGTGTGCCATGGCATGCCATGCCTTCTCATACATAGATATATATATATAAATAGATATATATATATATATATATATAGACAATGGCGCAACAATTAGCTTTGATTTGCTGTGGCAGCTTTTCATTTACATTTGACGATGACATGAGCAGCAGCAACAGCAATGAGAGCAGCAAAAAATCATGACACTGCTCAAGGTACAATGTCAAGACCTCGCGCCACATACTGAATCGTAGTCGCAGTCGCACCACAGGCGGTGGCAAGGAGAATTCCCCATGTGACAATTCTTGAAGAATACGGCTCGAAGAGCAATTGCAGCTGCCGCAATGTCGTTGAGCCATTGATGCATTGGCGGCTCGCTTTCAAATTGCAGACACAGTTGGCCAAGCGGTCTGGTTGGCCTGGACACGCTCTATTTGCTGCCGGTGCTTCTTGGACAAGCAGCTGCCAGTTGCCAGTTGCCAGCTGCCAGCTGCCAGCTTACCAGTTGCTGCTGGTTATTGACCAAGTTATGTAGCTGGCGATGAGTGCGTGAGTGTTAAAAGCAAAAGCCTTCAGCAGGTGGCTCTTGGCTAAAGCCAACTGATTTTGATTGATGTTTAAGGAAATGCAATCAAGTGGAAACTGATTTGCAAAACTTCACTAATAATGTTATCAAAATCGTGACGGGCGCCAAACAATATATATATATCATAGGTCGATGAGTTAGTGCACTTATATCTGCTGTCTGTCTGGCTGTCTATATGAGCTTAGCGATTCAGTAAACCATAAAATAATATTTAAATTAAATAAATCGATAAAAATCGATATTTACTTTCTAGTTTCATATATATCGATTAAAATTGAAATCATATATATATATACACCTTGATCAGGTCTGTTGATCTGTTGTCTGTCTGGCTGTCTGTATGAGCTTAGCGACTCAGTAAAATATCAAATAATATTTAAATAAAATAAATAAATATAAATCGATATTTAATCTGATGTCATATACATCGATTAAAATTAAAATTTCAAAAATTGCTTCTCTAAGCATTACTTGAAGACTAATAAAGATATATCATACGATACACTAGAAATACCAAATTTATTCCATAG
Organism: Drosophila nigricruria; assembly: GCA_037075265.1. Lineage (NCBI taxonomy): Eukaryota > Metazoa > Arthropoda > Insecta > Diptera > Drosophilidae > Drosophila > Drosophila nigricruria. The sequence continues at coordinate 6,630,141 of JBAMCI010000206.1, read as the reverse complement.
ATTCCTGTATGAATACACAAATTTGGTATATTTTCGGCTTTTTTAGATAGCTTCCTGCATTCCTTCCAAAGAATGAAAACTTGAGCTGAGGCAGTAACATTTGGAATGCCATAATTGCGTTCTATAAATTTCATGAATATCGTAAGTTTCCCTAATCGGATACTTCCGACTGAGCCATCTTATTTCATTTTATTGATAGAACTTTTGGGAAGACTTTTTGTTTTCCTTCAAAAAGATAAAATAAGTTAAGATGATTTTCCCTTATTTAATTTATTAAATATTTAACTTAATTATTATTATTTTTAATTCTTATAATTCTTAAATTATTCAAAAAAATTTAATAAAAATAATAATAAGAATTAAAATTAAATTAATTATAATAATAATACAATTTAAATATAATATATTATATTATATATAATAATATATATATATATAGATATAATATATTATATATAGATTGTTGTAGTACTAAATTGTTGCCTAATGAAACAAATTGTTGCCAAAAATAAAAAGGAAAAGTCTATTTGAGTCGTTTTGGGTTCACAAGGGTCGCGATCTATGATGGGGTTAGCTCTAGCTAATCCTTGGCTCGATCTGAGAACTTAACTATGCTTTCCCTTTCGAATGTTGTCTGGCCTATCTGACAGTCGAATCAGCAATCGCTTTGTGAGTGGCCAGTTGACGCCTGGCGTGAACCCTCACCTGACCTCTTGTACCTGTTGCTCCCGCCTCCGGCACCGCCTCCGGCACCGCCTCCGGCCCCGCCTGCATTTACATTCCAATTCGAGTGTTGGCCACGCTCTCGTTTATAGATGAATTGATGGGGCGTTTGATAAGATATTGTTTTACTTATTTTTTTTTCGTTTTTCGCCCAAATTTGCTTTAGTTTTCGACTCAAATGCGAATTAAATTTGCGGGAAAGCAAATAAAATCGAAGTCCAAATCCAAATCCAAATCCAAATCCAAATCAAAATGGCGCAATGACATTTAAATTGGCTACGAATTTGCGGCCAGAAGCGAGCCAAAGCAGCGGCCGCCCTACAAACATGCCCCATTGTTGCCCGTTTGCTTGTTGCTTGTTTCTATTTGTTTATAACAACAACAACAACAACAACAACAACTGGCTGCTAACAATAAAAAAAAGCCAACGGGCCAAACAACTTGACAAAATGAAATGCGCTCAAATTAAAGTGTTTTTTTTTTTTTATTTTTTATTTCGTTATTGCTTCAAATTTTAAGGCGGCTTTTTTTTTGTGGTCTTGTTGTTGTTGCAGTTGCTATTGTCAGTGGCGCCCTACTGTAACGAGGCAGCAACAATTACAACTATAAAAAAAATTATGACTGTTGATCTAATTATGGCTTTGACTGTGTCTCGCGCCAACCTTGGCACCGATTTTACGTTTCGTTTCAAATTTCGACTCAGTTTTTCCTTTCCTACATAGTTTTTCGGACCCCCAAACAGGCAACAGCCAAGCTTTCTCTGTCTGCCACACATTCTAAGCCATAATGCCACGCCCATTGCCCATTGGCCACTGCTCTGCTGGCAGCGCCTGTGGCATGTGGCAGGCCCTCAATTAACGTTAATCAACTGTTGCAACTGCAACAACACCCACTCGAAATTTGTTGCGCCTCTGCGATTGCTGAACTTTATTTCTTAAGATAGAAAATAAAACTACATAAAAATACCAAAAATTGTTGCAAGCATAGCAAAATATTTGAGATAACAAACAATTATCTCTGCAGGCCAAAAGATATATTAGAGAAGCCTGTCGCCTTTATAGTGTGTGTGTGTGTGCGCTGTGGCTGCTAAATAACGTAAAAAGTAAAAGTTTTCTGTTTAGCGCATTTTGTGCAATTTGACGCCGATAAAACGAAAGACTTAAGAAACGAACTTTAGCATTTTTGCGCCCAGCCAAGACAGAAATACATATGTATATATATATAATACACACACACACACACACACACACACGTGCATCGAGCTATTTGGAATTGGGGTGTGGCTGGGCGAGGGTTGCACATTGGCTATGGCCCAAAAGCTCTAAGCCCCAAAAATGACTCCATTAAGTCAGTTGTTGGATTTTGCTTTATGGCTGTATGCTAATTGCCCGCTGATGAATTACAGCATTACTAGCATTGGGTATTATGTGTTAGAGTAGAGGCGGGTACATCTATTATGTTATTCTAAAGGAGACTTTCAATGTGGAGAGATCTAAATGCATGAAGAATTTCTTAAAATTCATTGATTAACTTCATTGACTGCTCTAATCAATTCTGTTAGCTTACACAGCTAGAGGACGGTGGCTTCAGTCGCTTTGGCTCTGTTTGCTGCAGTCATACAATTCTCAACTGGTTATAGCCTAGCAAGAGTAGGAAGGCGAATGAAGGAAAATGGAAGATGGAAAACAAAATATAAAATATAAAATATAATATATAAAATATAAAATATAAAAGATAAAATATAAAATATAAAATATAAAATATAAAATATAAAATATAAAATATAAAATATAAAATATAAAATATAAAATATAAAATATAAAATATAAAATATAAAATATAAAATATAAAATATAAAATATAAAATATAAAATATAAAATATAAAATATAAAATATAAAATATAAAATATAAAATATAAAATATAAAATATAAAATATAAAATATAAAATATAAAATATAAAATATAAAATATAAAATATAAAATATAAAATATAAAATATAAAATATAAAATATAAAATTTAAAAAATAAAATATAAAATATAAAATACAAAAAATAAAATATAAAATATAAAATATAAAATATAAAATTTAAAATATAAAATATAAAATATAAAAAAGAAAATATAAAATATAAAACAAAAAATATAAAATATAAAATATAAAAATAAAATATTGTAATATATATATATATATATAAAAGATAAAATTCATAAAAATAAAATATAAAATTTAAAGAGAAGGTTAATGATAAATATAAGATGGAATATGGAAGAAACTTTTTTGATATTTAATTTTAAACATAATTTTTCATTAATTCTTTCTCTTTTTGTTTTCATCTTTATCTTTAGATAAGTAAAAATCTCTCTCTCTCTCTTTCACTCTCTCTCTCTGTATTACCTTGAATATTGTAAAATATCATGGGATTGCGATTGTTATAAACAATAAGTGTGTATTTATAGCGATGAAAAACTTGTTGTTTTTATATCAATTTGAATGTAGCTGCATCTATTATATATATATATATATATATATATATATACATATATATATATCTATATATTTGTGGATCATGAAAAAGCGTTTGCTTGAATTGTTGTGCTCTGCTCACATTTAGATATGTAAATTTCGTGGGCGCGACTTTGTGAATTGGTAGCAGCCGCACAAAAGCGCAGATCTAACCATATATAGATGTATATCATTATGAATAGATATATGTATTGTATATGTATATGGATGTATTCATATGGTATTCATGAATGTTGACAATGTCGTTTGGTGGCGGTGGCGGTGGCGCGACGGCCCTTTCACACAGTCGAATTTGAATTGACAATCGCTTCGATTAGCTGCATTATGGATTGCCATGCTCCATATGCGTATAGATATGCCCGATACGAAACATGAATACTCGGTCACATTTTTGCGGTTTGGCCTGTCAGATTCGTTGCACTCATTAGGCCAATTGAATTGGTCGCTTGGCTTTTTGGCCGCCAGTCGAAACAAGTCATAATTGTGTTGTTAAGGCCGCTGGTTATTCGATATGATATATGTATATCCACACACACACACACAGACACAGACACATGTATAGAGCGATATATATATATATATATATATATGTTCACTTATTCATATTGAAATGCCTCTCGAACCAGTGCAGACACTCGAATCGCATGGAAATTAATCATTTCCCTTTGCTAGAATTTGCATGTTGGTTTTTCGGGTTTTCAGTTGAGTTTTCTGTTATAGTTTTTTCGTTGTTGTTGTTGTTGTGTCGTTTTGTGTGTATCAATTAAAACCCAATTATGTTCGTAGGCATGTCTTGGAAAATATGCATCGAGATAATGGCTATCCGGCCATAACGGGTTTCACACACACACACACACACACACACACACATACGCCCAAGGTTGGCCGGACTCCGGACTGCACAGCTCCGACTACTCCAATTTCAATTCCAATTCCAATTCCGATTCCGATCGAGCGCTCGACTAAGTGTCAGCGCACCCCGTTGTCAGCCAATCAGCATAACACTCAGCGGGCAGCCGTCGACAGCAAAAAAATGATTGAAATTTATTTTAAAGTCCATGAGCACAGCGGATCGGAACCTTCGCAATGTGAACTGGCTACTGAGGCACTGAGACTCTATAAATTATATTAGGACTTTCTTAATCTGTTGGGCGATTCTGCTTAATTTGGGGAGCAATTCAGAGCTGCAACTTCCCTTTGATCTTTAGCAAGAGTTAAGAGTAAAGAGTTTGGTCTTTGCTCTTTACCTGTTCACTTACCTTTATTTTGGTAGTATATCTCATTATGGTTCTTAGCTGTTGTAGGTCTCCTTATAGAACCAGTTAGTAATCTACTATGCAGGTCAAGCAACTAGTGCTGATATAAATGATTAATTAAATTTATTATCTTCAACTTAAAAATAAAGAAATGTCGGAATAATCTTGAAATTTGATTAACTACAACTCGGGCTCTTGCAGGTTTGTTTCCTATAAAGAATGTGTTCTTTATAGGGGCTCTATCATTTGGTATAAAGACATTCGTATACTATATTTATTTATATATTATTTTTTCATTCGAATTTGATATAGAATATCTCTCTAGTTCTCTCTATATTCTACTTATTCTAATTTACTTGAATATTTTTAATATTGAAATGAAGCGCTGCTATTATTTTGAAGAACAAAATTTCTGTATAATTACGCAAAATTATCATTAAAACGGTAAAGCAAAGCAATTCCAACGGGATTTTTTCGTTTTCCTCTTCCCCACTCTTTATTCTAAGAAAAATTTACACTAGTGTTCGATCTTTAAGAATGAACATGCGTAAAATGTAGGCATATTTGTCAGCAATAAGTGCGCTGCTATTATTTTGAGCACATCTGTATATATTTATATCAAAGTTCTGGAAGCGTGGTAAACGATTCGGAACTAGATGCTCTATGGCTTGAGAGCTAAAATCTTAAAACTTTGCTTGTGTAGCACTGTTGACCTCCTTTACAGTTCAATCTATTATTTTTTGTGGGCCACACACTTGGTGGGCGTGGCAGACATAGAAAACACGCCATCTAGCTGTAGACAGCTAGTCTAAAAGATATATCTATCTTGTCTGATATGCATGAAATATCGACTCAAATTTTAACTGGCAATAGAAAAATGAATTCAGTTTTAATTAATTAAGTTTCTTTAGTTAGTGCTTAAATTAATCTATTCAACTCTAGTTCTATTCGATTCTACATAAAACAGAAAATTGCGTATACGCACCGTTTGCTCTTTGTTTTATTTGATTTCTGTTTGGCAAATTGCTTGAATTTTGCAATTCTTTATTTGAATTTATCCTCAAATTATAGAGAAATAATCAGCGTTCCAAATCATGCCACACAAATTTGTCAATGATGCAACATCACGTGTGTGTGTGTGTGTGTGTATGAGTCTGTGTGTCTCTTTCACATTTATTCGCTTCAGGCTCGCTCTGCTTTATATGCTCACAATTTTGCTCATATTTGTGGGGAATTTATCGGCGCATTTGGATCACAGCTTGATGGGGGGGCGTGGCACACATTTCGCTTTGGGTCAAACAATTTGAGATTACAATTATGTTAACATTATTTCATTTATTTTCGATCGCAGCAAATGAGGAAATTGTTTATTGAAATTGCAAAAACCTACGAGCGCTGCGAGTATCTCTGAAATGTATCTAAAAAAAAACTTGTTAAGGCATGTGCCAAGCGTCTCGTCGAGTATAAAATGAAAATATTAAATATAATAATAATCATATTTCATGGTAAAAAAAAAAATAATAACATAATACAAATTACGTTTGCAATATGTCTGATCTATATTTAATGTGCATATTAAGTTTTTTTTTTATTCAATCTACTTCAATGATGACAAACAAAATTGATAATTGAGAGATTGTTTAAAGAGGTGAGACGATTCGATTAAAATGAGTAATATGGGATATGATCGACAGGTACAGGGGTAGGAGAGAGGTAGAGATAGAAATGAAGGATGAGAAATGGACAGAGACAGAGACAGAGACAGAGACGGAGACAGAGACAGAGACAGAGACAGAGACAGAGACAGAGACAGAGACAGAGACAGAGACAGAGACAGAGACAGAGACAGAGACAGAGACAGAGACAGAGACAGAGACAGAGACAGAGACAGAGACAGAGACAGAGACAGAGACAGAAAGGAAGGAAGCGGAAAGAAGAAGAATGCTAGGGAGAGGGGGAGAGAGAGAGTTAATGTGAGGGAGAAAGAGAAAGAGGGAAATGGAGAGGGATAGAGAAATATTCTTAAAGAAAGAGAGTTAGAAAGAGAAAAAGATAGTGAGCGAGAGAAAGGGAGATATAGAAAGGGATCGAGAATTAGTCTGAAAAGGAAAGAGAGAGTGAGAGAAGGATAAATAGAAGAGGAAGAGAGAGGGCACTTAAGAACCAGGAAGAGAGAATGAAACAGAGAGAGAGAGAGAGAGACAAAGTGAAATATGGAGAAGGACAATTTTTGAGCTAGCATCCTCATCCTTTTTTCCGGTGAATCACAGTTGATCCAATCTACTTATTGACAGATATATATACTACTGATTGATATGATATATCTGCTCATTATAGCGTGAAAATCTCAAAATATCTATTTAAAAAAAATTAGTTTAGCTTTTTTTGGATAGAGATAATACTTCTCGTATTATGAAGTCGGTATCCTCCGACTTTGACGTTCATCCTTATCCCTTATGAATATTTTTACTAAATGACTTAATTTTATATCATTTATAGTTCTACCAAAATTTTGGATACAAATTGGAATTCCTGGTTTCTAATGCTTTATAGTTGGGTCTTTTCTATGATTCGATGTGGACTTTCCAGCTTCAAATTTCTCGTCAAAAACCAATTAGCAACTTTATAATATTGAATGCACACTAAAAATGTATAATTGAAAATAGAAAAACTTTAATAGGTTTTTCTAGCCTTAATCAATTGACTCTCGTCTGCATGTCGTTTCCTTTGAATTCTCATTCAAATGTTGTCGTTATGAACGCGCCCTGCTTTGGCAATTGCCCAGTTGGCAGCTGGCCAGGTCGCCCTGTCGTGTTCGCGTCAATCGCTTGTTGCCGCTGTGGCAGCCACACGCGGTGGCCCCATCGATCCGATCAATCGATCACATTGTCCATGTCACATATGTCAGCCGGATAAGATCAGCAACTCGGCTCGAGTTGCCACTGCGACCACTGTGTCGCCACTTGCATTTGTATCTCTATCTGTATCTGTATCTGTAAATGTATCTGTTGATGCAATAAACTTGTCATAAGCTCGAACAGCCTCTGATTGATGCCAAATGCAGGTCTCTCGAGTCACAAATAACAGTTTGTGCTCTCAATTGAAAAATTGCAAATTGCCATTGCATACATTTGTTCTGGGTAAATGTATCTATGGCTGTATCTGTATCTGTATCTGCAGTCGCACTTCCATCTGTATGTTTCTTTTTTTTTTTTTGACATAATTTATGCGCTTCCTGTTCAATTGATTGTATTTCCAAGTATTTCGAGCACTTTAGGCATTCTAACGAACCGTAAATCGCAATCGCCTTGATTGCATCCTGTTGACCTCATCTCAATCTGTCGCCCTCCTCCTCCTCCTGCCACTCTAGGCTGATCTATTGCACGTCTTGTGCCCATGTCGTTTGTCACGCGTCTTGGCCAAATTGATCTGTTCAAATATGGATGGCTTAAACATTCTTTAGCCAAACAACAAATAGCCTCCAGTTTAGGGGCGACGAACAGAGACAGAGAGAGAGAGAGAGATAGACAGCCAAGACAGCATCTGTGTTCAGCTCTTTTATTGCACTCTAAAGTCTTTCATAGCGCGATTCGTGCTAATCAAGTTTGTGGCGGTGCAGTTGGGGCTGGGGCAGGGGCATATGCAGCATATGTTTTAATTGTGGCACAGACAAATTATAATTTGAATTAAGTGTGATAAGTGAACGCTTTGAAGCCAAATTGGCAATGAAGCTCAAACAGTCAGTTGGTGAAAAAGTTGTCAAGTTGAAAGTGGCTGGAAGTAAGTCTCAGCCAAGCTGATATGAGAAAAGCAATAGCAGTTAGGTAGAGACGGACAGGGATACACTCAGCTCTTCACGGAAGTTTTAAAAGGAATTTTTGCACTTGAAGTTATCTGAATTTATCTAAACTTATGGGAAATAAATCTTGTAAAAGGAAAGGAAAGTTTGAACCCGATGTGAGTAGCTGAAAGTAGAGATGGATAACTGTCGATAGCACTATTGCTACTATCGATAATTGAGCACTATCGAGTCGCTCTGTTATCGATAGTAGTGCACTACCTATATTGTTCGATAGTGCCAGCCATAGTTTGGGTTTTCAGCAAGGCTGAGAGAAGAACAAAGCTCAAAGCTCGGGAACTAACGACGACTATCGATAACACTATAGTCGAATATTGATGACACTATTGTAGACTATTATTGGTTTTGAAATAACTATTGTCGACTATCAATGGCACCATCTCTAGTTCTAGAAAGTATAGTTTATAGGCCACATCAAGAGTCAACACCTTTCGACCATTTGACTCTCACAGCACAGCTCACACGCACTTTGGGCCAACTCACACACACACACACACAGACAGAGAGAGAGAGTCTAGCATAGACACGATAATTATGCAGATTTATGACTTCAACACTTGCAACTGATAGCAGACATCTATAGGAGTCCGCCCACCTTCCCCCAGCGCGTTCGTTCAGCTATTTGTCTGTCTCTAGCCCTGCTGCAGTTCGCCTCCTCCTCCTCCTCCTCCATGTGAGCCGCGTTAACAACGTTGTTTGTTTATGAGACGCTTGCATTGAATTATGGCAAGACATTAGCAACAATTTAGCAGGCAGACATGTCGCCAGCTTCAATAATCATTAACAACGACACTTGGACGCTGCTTGTGCCATGTCCCCCCATGCACATACATACACACACACATACACACACATGTAGACACATACGTGTTAACATATGCGTATCTGCATGTTGTTGGCTATCTAGGCCTGCTCGGGCCCAAGTGGGCGTCTCAAATTGACTTAATCATTTTGTCATAATAATCAACTTTAATTAAATTCAATTTCAAATCCTACAACTAAAGCAACACATTGATTGACTTCGACAGCGTCGAGTGCCCGCGTTCTGTGCCGTTCGCACAAAAATTGTTATTACAAAATTATTACGAAATGTTTTTTTTTTTTTGCTATGCAGCGAGCGGCCGCCCCTCCTACAGCTCCTGCACAGGTGTTAAGTGTTCTAATTGGGGCTGCCCGCTGCCTTATAGTGTGCTGATAACTACCTCTGTGCTTGCTCGATTATGATGTGGTCCTCGACTCCAATCGACTCGCTGTGACTCGACTCGACTCGACTCGTTTAATTGCCAGCATTGTCGCCCGACTTAACAACGAGGAAACCAAAACCCAAACACGACAAAATAGAGCATATATATTTGCATGACATAAGCCCCAACGCCCCTCCCAGCACTCTATAGCCCAGAGCTGAGCTGAGCTGTATTGTAGCTGGTCTGCAAAACGTTTGTTTAAACGTTCTTTAATCACCAGTTTCGAGTTGCCAGCTACTTGCATGCTGCGCGCACCGCACAGTGGTACACGGCCAATTTGTTCAAAGCGAAATTCAAGCGTTAGAGTATAGCAAATGTAAAGAGTTTATAGGTTGAGGCAATAGAAATATCGTAAGGACTTGGTTGAATGATTGTTGTGAAAATTATAGAATTATAGATATATCCATTTATAACTATACAGCCAGGCGTAATGAAACATCCATCTATACCTATTCATCCCTGCATACTGCTTACATCCATGCATAACTATATATCCATACATAACTATACATCCATCTATAACTATACCTCCATATGTAACTATACATCAATCTATAACTATACCTCCATACATAACTATACATCCATCTGTAACTTTACATCTAAACGTTACTAAACATCCTTACATAACTATATATCCCTATATAACTATACATCCCTACATAACTATACGTCCATCTATAACTATACATCCATATGTAACTAAACATACACATACATAACTTTGTATTTCTATATAACTATACATCCCTACATAACTATACATCCCTATATAAGTTTACCTTCCTGCATAACTATTTATCCATGCATAACTATATATCCATACATAACTATGTATCCCTACATAACTGTATAGTTGTACATCCTTATATAACGATCCATTCATAGATAGCTGTACATCCATATATCACTACATATGTACATCCATCTATAAATATACATATAAACGTAACTAAACATCCTTACATAACATACATATCCCTTTATAACTATACATGCCTACATAACTATAGATCCCTACATAACTTTACATCCATTTATAACTATATTTCCATGCATAACTGTACACCGATACATCCCTATAGAACTATACATTCATAGATAACTATACATCCATATATTATTACACATCCCTACATAACTATAGATCCATACATAACTACACATTCCTATAAAACAATAGATCTATCCATAACTATGCATCCGTTCATAACTTTACATCCAATATGATTCCCATTTTGAATAGTCTTAGTTTAGTTCCTTGGCCTAAAAATGCATCGTAGGATATATGTTATATTTATTAAAATATCAAATCTCGTAAATCTCTAATAATCGAATACTAGTTTAATACTTGTATAAGTCGTATTATATTTAAATATCTCTAGTGTTTTCGACCTTTTAGTCTGGGTATGAATAGTGTCTTATCTATACAGCATAACATATAAGCAAAGGGTAATACTTTATCTGAACTGATTTCCAGTTGAGATTCGCATACACTTGGTGCTAGAATTCGTATTGAAGTTTCAGTTGAGTATATCCCAAAATTAAGTTGTAGTATAACGTGTATGTGCTAAGTATTATCGTAAGTGTCCTAATGATATTCATTTTGTTCAGTTCTCATTAGATGCACCATGGTATCGTTGCTTACACCTCGCTGTTCGTGGGCATAGGAACTTCGGTCGTATCCTGCGCAGCAATAGAGAGCAAACAATAAGCTAAGAATCTGCAACATCGAAGACGATTGAGTATCCACAACTTACCACTTTCGGATCTGGAGCGCTTACTTCCAGGTTCGTTACAATCTTTTTATTGTCATTATTGAGATCGGCGCTGGTGCTATTCAGCATAGATTTCTTGGTGCGACGCGATATAGTGAAGTGCGACGGATTGTTGCCGTCGCGCCGTATCATGCCAGGCAGAATGCGACGGCGGGCATTGATGAACCAGTTGTTGACCTGCTGCACCAGGATGTTGCCCTTGTGGGCGAGTATGCGCTTCTCCACCTCACTGGGGTAGGCGTTGTAGCGGTGTTCGTACAGCCAGCACTTGAGAATCTTTACGGCGTGGGCCGGCAAGTTGCCGCGACGCACGGGCAGATCCTCGTCTAAGATCTTGTTAAGGTCCCTGTTACAGCTTCGCATTAGTCCTGGCGCCAACTGACGACTGTCTGCCACTTCGGCATTCGGAGCTGCAATCGGATTGATGGCCAGCTGCTGGGCCGACTGCTGCTCTGAATGGGTTACTAGAGTCACGGCGCTAAGCTCGCCATCTAAGTGTTCAAGACCTACATTGGCGATGGCAACAGCGAGCTATACTACATCTTTGTTGGGGCCAGGACTTACCTGCTGTGCCCACACTCATTGTACACTTCAGGTAGCCTTGTCGCATTCCGTCGGTGAACACTAGCTCATTGGCTGCCATTGTTGAAAAGCTTTTTGAATTTTCCACCACAATCAAAAATAAAAATAAAAACTGAAAATTGAAAATCTTTCGTTTAAGGCACAAGCAGTGATTGGCATGTGACTTTACAATTCGAATTCAATCGAGATTTCCCATAGTCAAAGCCTACGTTGGCAAAAGAAATTCTGAGCTAAACATTTGCTGCCAATTCGAAATCGAAATCGGATTCGAAATGAATTTAAGCCAACTCAATGTTGTCGAAAGTTTAGCTATTGAAGTTTTTATACTCTGAATCCATTGAAAATGGGAATTCAGGTTATAATATCTGGGTATATCATTGTGAAAATATACGCAACAGACAGAAGACGTCGGTTCAAATCCCAAAAAGTATATAAACTCTTGATCAGGACGACTAGAGCTTGAATTGAGAATATATATATATATTTTTAGACGAATGAATATCAAGGGCATGACAATTCTGGTCTAGGTATATCTGCCTGGTTATAGAACCCGAATCATCACTTGTTTCACAGGTCAATCACTGTCAATCTCCTCTACAGCTATTCCTATAAATGCTATGGTGCCCACATTGGGGGCGTGTCAAATCTGAAAATATCACTATTTGAATATAGCTAGCTATAATTCTCCCTAGTCTTATCTTATATAGTCCCAGCATAGTCCACATTTCGCCAAGTGCCACATGCAGTTGAACCACTGTGCACACTGGATACGCACCGCTTCTTTGGCCCGAGAGTTGTTTGTGTGTGGTGTGTGGTGGAACTTCAATGCGAACCTCTTGCCACAATCGAGTGCAATTAACTGCAATGATATATGGCCAATCCCATATGTAGACGGAGACCGCGACCGAGTCGAAGTTCGGCTGGGACTGAGCTGAGGCTTGTTACGGTTTGTGTTTTCGCTTGGCTTTATGGCCGTTTTGCCGCTGCTTTATTGCACTTTTGGCAGCTAATATTTATTGGCCATAATTAAGGGGTCTAGCCGTGTGGTTCTAACCAAACTGGATGCCCGACATCGTTTGTCTTTTATGTCTTTGTCCCCTGTTTGCCCAGCCCAGAGATCAGAGAGCAACGGACATTTGGGCACGGCTTCCGGGCAGTTGAGTTGTTTCTTTTTCTTTTTCTTTTTTGTTTGTAATTGCTTTCAACTAAATCGAAAGTGTTATAGATATATCTACATATAAACATTTGTATATATATAGATTTAACTGTATGTTCATTTACTTCATGCTGTATAAGGAGTTTTCTATTATGTCAGGAGCCTCGCAATCATGACCATGGCTCGATCATTATATATGTGATTGTACGAACAGAGCCATGCATAAAGTGCAATCTCATCTTTCACCCGCTGCCATTCAAATCAAAGTCGAGTCCAAACTTGAAATTCAATGTGTTTCTCTCTGCTTCGGCTTCGGCTTCGGCTTCGTCTTAGTTTTTGGCTTTGTGAAAAGCAGCGCGGAAATTATGACGCGTTTTTCTTTGGCATTGAACGAGAAGGCAAAGTGAATGTCTAAGACTTATCAAAAGGCTAAATGCAATTGTTGTTGTTGCTGTTGTTGTTATAACAGTAGCACGTTTGTGGCAGGTGGACAGGTGGCTTGGCCAGTCAGCTCCAGCTCCAGCTCCATCTACAGCTTTGGCTTAAGTCTTGACTGGGGTCTGTTGGCCTGGCCGGAAGCGTTAACAAATTTGCGCAGAGATCGTTTTGGTTAGCCAAACGGCAAATGGCGCCTCGGCACGCGCATCATCATCATTCACATTGGCAACATTGAAACGTTATTATCATCATCATCATCATCATCATCATCATCATCATCGGCTTTGTTATCTGCAACAAATTCATTTTCATTTGTTGTTGCCGCTTTTCGCTTGGCTATTGCGGTTCATGTTGCGGTTGTTCGCTTTTCAATTACAGCTGCCCAAATCAAAAGCGAAGGCCCCCCCCAAAAAAAACTAAATAAAATAAATAAATAATACTTAAGTCCATACAAGAATGTCGAGACTTCATTTGGGGCTGCTGCTCACCTGCTTTGATTAGTTTCATTGTCTGTTTACCATAAACAATTTGCACGAACTTGAACTGCATTGGCGAAATACTGATGGGATAACTACCACTAGGTAGTGGGGGCTAAGCAATAGCTACTATCATTAGACATAGATTTGAGGGGGCTCTATACTTAAGTTTGACTTGGAGCAAAGTTTTCTGTTTCTTCTTCAATAAACTTTTGCGCATATTGTTGGTTGGTATGAAAAGCTTAACCTAAGATAGCCTTCGAATGTGTATTAACCACAAGACAAGGTTTTTTTGTTTATACATATGCATATATATATATAGTATACATATAGTATAAGCATAAGAAGTGATGTGAAGGCAATCAAAATAGGTAATTCAACTTAAATTCAAACGAGTAAGAAAGCTCTAGTCGGGTTTGCTTGAACAGCAGATGCCCCAAAGTTCAACCATTCTTTGATTTTCAATATACTTACATAGCCTGTATTTAAGTATTATTGAGACACAAAATATATCCATCGTCAGGCATCGAAGCTGCATCCCCACGGCAACGTGCATCGTCTCTAGCAATACCGCCACTTCACTGTTTGCTTAAAAGGTAGCAAATCTAAACTAGAGTAGCAAAAGACAATTAAAACACAACTCAAGCACAACTCTTAGAGTAGAAAAGAGTGAATGCATTAGAATACATTTATGTATTATTATGTATGCACATGGGCATATGTATAGGAAAAATGCGTGCTCTTGGCGCTGCTTGCCACTTGCTTTTGTCAATTGACTAAATGTTTTGCTTACTATCTTCTATGTTACTTAAAGGACTTGCATGAAATTTTCAGCACATAATCTAAGAATTCTATAGAATATTTGTCAGTTTAGTCAAAAATGCAAATTCTCTCATATATAAGCTAAATTTGTAACTGAACTTCAATTTAAAGAATTTCGTTAAATTTGAAGTTTGTATCCAAAATTTAACAAAAATCAAAATTGTATAAAATACACATGAAACTAAATGCAAAATTTCAAGACTCTAGCTTTTAAGACGTAAGAGATATAATTAAATATCTGAATTTTAATAACGTTTCGATAATCGATAACATTAAAACAGAAACAGTTATCAATTATTTGAAAAAGAAACTTGATCTGCGCGTGCTACAAACCAAAAACTTTCAAGTCTCTAGCTCCTCTAGGCTCTGAGACTGAAGAGTATATACATACGGACAGACGACCGGACGGACGGACAGACAGACGGACGGACGGGCAGACGAACGGACGAACAGACGAACGGACGGACAGACGGACAGACGGACGGACGGACGGACGGACGGACGGACGGACAGACAGATAGGCGAACAGGGCTGTATCCACTCAGCTTGTCTTTCTCATCAAGAATATGTATACTTTATGAAGTCTGCTACGCCTTCTTCTACCGCTTACATACATTGTAACATAGCCATTATACTCTGATTGCCCATTTTCAATGGGCGCAGGGTATACGAAATATAGATCTATACTGATATGGATAAACAACTAAAAAATGACTAAATCAACTCACAGTTCATTACAATATAAGCTTTAATAGAGTTCCACGGGGTAAGATATTTAAAAATCATAACGAATAATGCATTATGCATTCAGAACAGTTCTGAATAAGCTAAGCGGTCAGATGAAGTAAATGCTAATGAAGGCTTCGGCGTGCCTACGACAGCTTCTCTCAGCACGAACAAATGAATGGCTTCAATTTGTCTGGCAGCGCTTTCAGTGAATTCGAATTCGAAACCAGATTGAAATTGAAATTGAAATTCGAGTTCGAATCCGAATCGAATGCATAATGAGAGTCGACAAATTGCCGGCAATTTATTGTGCAATCGCCGCACTTCGCATTCCATATACCAAATTCCGAATTCCGTATTCCGTATGCCGAATGCCGTATTCCGTGTTCCGATTTCGATTTCGATTTCGATTCCATTGGTTCTCACAATTGCTGCAATCAAGTGCATTGGCTGTGCAATTAATGCGATTTAATTATAGTACTCGACCAAGGTGGGTCTCTTTGGGCCCAGCTGCCATTTGGCCATATTCCCATTTGGCCATTTGGCCATTTTCGCATTTGGCCATTTGCTCAATGGCCAATGCAATAAAATTGCATTCGCATTACGACGAAATGCAAATGAAGAAGTCAACAAATTCCAAATACTATTTTTTTTTTTTTTGCCATGTAGTGAAAATTGCAAATCACTCTTGTTGTTGTTGTTGTTGTTGCTGCTGGTGTTGCTGATGTTGCGCATGCGTGTGAGCGGACAATAACAACATTGCACTCACTCGCATAAATCGTTGACAAAGGCGTTCAACAACAGCGCAAACAAACAACAAAATCAAATGAAAAGCATCAACAAAAAATTGATATAAAAAAAAAATGAAAATGACGAAGTTTAAATACTCTTTCCACATATAACAACCAAGAAGTTGAAAGCTTTAAAAGGGCCAAAAGGCTTTATTTAAGCATGAAGTGGACAAAGCTTTTGAGAGGGTTTGAAAGTTTTTGATGTGTGGGATGCAAAAGTGAAACGAGAGTAGCTGCATCATTGAGCGTGTAAGAGAGAGAGAGAGAGAGAGAGAGAGAGAGAGAGAGAGAGAGAGAGAGAGAGAGAGAGAGAGAGAGAGAGAGAGAAATAAAAGGAGATAGGGAGAGTGAAAGAGTGAGAGAGACAGAGAGTAAGAGAAATAGAGGAAGATAGATGGAGTGAAACAGAGCGAGATAGAGAGGGTGTATAGAGGAGGTCTAGGCAAGTTGTTAAGTAAATTCAAAAGAAGATATTTCGATGGCAAATGAATAATTCTAAAAATTTTTAAAAAAATATATTCATATAAAGGAATAGTAGTTTCAGTTATCTTAAATGTCTTTTTGGGATAAAAATGTATATAAATATTTAATATTTTCAAATATTCTCAAACAAAATAAGCATTTTGTACACTTTACGGAAGGAATATCTAGAAAATCTTAAGGTACTACGGCTGCTCTAGTGCCAGTTGCCGATTGAAATTGACGCCAAAGTTAATGAATCGATTCTTAGTTACTTAATTTCATTAAATATAGTTAGCTTATCTATATATTATCTCTATATAGAATATAAAATACTTAAGCTTTCATGATAACTGATTCATATATAAGTATTTATAATATATATAAAGTAGAGAGACAACTGAATCACATGTAACTATATATAATATATATAAATCAAAGAATTATCTTCTCACTTACCTTGTATAATAATGCATTACAAGAGTTCTCATAAGTCCACTATACCCTCTGGTAAGGGTATATATGAAATAGCGCAACGCAACATGAAAATGTATGGAAATTCATGCGCAGCACGCGAAAAATTCATTAAATGTGCTGCAAATGCCGTGAAAATTGCAGTGTTGGGCTCAAAGGAGGTGGCTTGGGCAAGGCGCGATCGAAATCCAATTGGAAATTGAAACTGAAATGGCAACAGAAGTCAATTGGACATAGCTAAAGAAGGCATGAACTCTAAGTAGATATGTTGTGAATACATTTATTTAACTAACAATAATACATATATAATATATATTTATAATATATACTATATATATAGTATACGCATACATACAATGTGTACAGACTATGTGAACTAATCAATTGGTGCTATGTTGCTTAGAGTGCGCAGATATAGCTCGGCCGAGCCGCGCAGGCGCAGCTTGCGCGCGCAGAGCTTCACCAGCCAAGGTATGTCCAGGTAGTCGGCGCCCTTCATTATGGCCCGCACGGTGGCCAGCTTGTCGCGCAGAAACTCTTTGTCCCAGTCGTCGATGTGGCGTTCGATGTCGATTGGCTCCGTTTTCGTCTGGACCCACACGGGCTCGTCGTCGTCCTTGTGGAACTCCATCCAGAGCAGAATCTTGAGCAGTACGTCGTGATCGATGCCGTGCAGGGGCAGCATCAGTTCCTGCTGTGTCACGTCGCCCGGGCTGTGCTGGCACATGTCCTGCATAACCTTCGAGCGACGCAGCACCGCGAACTCAATGCGTATGAGGAAATTGTCTCTAGTCTCTAAGCGAACGTAATTCATGGTGTAAATGAGTGAATGAAACGCGTTTTTGCTTTTCAAGACTCTTTTTTTTTTTTGTTTTTTTTTTTAAGATTTTGACAAATTGGCTTGACTTCTACGCACACAGAGAGAATAGTTAGTTTTTTGACGATAGCATCGATAGATTTGTGACAGTTGAACAGAGGATGGCTATAGCTGCACGTAGAAGCGTTTTGCAGTGTTGTACAATTTTACATTAATACTGTTTTTATTTAGGTATTTTTTTTTTTAAACTTTAATATCTAGATTGAAATTTAATTTTAACATTTATCGAAAGGTTTTTTTTTTTTGCAAATGAAAACTTTTCCAGCTAGCCGCTGCCTATTTGATTTGGTTTAATCATGAACTTTATTGAGCAGAAAAAGCTGTCAGCCCTGACTCAGACACAGGCATAGAATTGCTGCATTGTGCAACACTGCAAAAGGATGAAAGTAACGAGAAGACTAACGAGACAAAGACAAAGGCAAAGGCAAAGACAAAGACAAAGACAAAGGCAAAGGCAAAGCTCTTAGATATATTGCTGTGATATATATATTTATATATATATATATATATATATATATATATATATATATATATTTGATACTTCTGTAAATATTTTGAATAATTTTAAATACAGTATATACAAATTATTAAATATTTTATTATATTATTATTATATATATTTTTATATATGTATATTATTTACACAAACTTCAAGTCTCTCATAAGACTTCAGATTAATTGCAAATTGAAGTTTGACTGTTAAGGAAGGGGCAAAACTAATCAGCCAATGTTCTTTTGCTGTTATTTTTGTTTTGTATTCAAAATCGTTTGTTCTGCTTGTGATTATCATTAGAATTCATTCAAAATGATATTGGCCAAGTAGCCCGTTTTATGGCTTTTTCCATCACTATTGCCAGAACTTCGAGCGACAGTTTCTCGCATTCCTGGCGAATATATTCTCCTTAATGGCTTCAACCAGGGCCAATAGGCGCCAGGCAAAGGAACTTTGTCTAGATACAAAATTTTGATTTTATTGTATTTAGTTTAGCATTGCTCATGGCATTTGCTCATTGCTCAACAAGAAATGTTGAGGTGGCTAAATGTTTGTGAAGGTACGAGTTGGAATTTTGAAAGATTATTAGTATTAGAGTATTTTTCAGTAATCTTTTCTAAGTAGGAAATTTAATTTGATTTTAAAGAGAGAGAAAGAAAGAGAATAAAGACGGCATACATCCTACTAGAGCGCTATGACTTGATTTTATTTCAAGAGCTAAAGCTGGAAACATCGAATTTACTTCATAAACACAATTTACATAAGATTTGCAGGAAAAAGCAGAGGACACCCTAGGCTCCTTCCTCAGACCCTCCCTCAGCCCAACCACGCTTAGCCGCTTCAATCGATTCCCATTGCTGCGACTTTGCTTTAACTGGGGGGAAATCTCAATCAAAGTGTGAATTATGCCCTTCCGGCTGAAGTGCAAAATACTATGTTTAGCTGCGCAGTTGTTAGGCAACCCTTTTTAAGTGTTGTAAAATGTCGCACAGCTAACTGCCGCGAGTCATAACAAATTTTTGTGAGCTCTTTGACACTGGGCAAATGGCAAACGTAATTCCAGCTGCAAATGAATTAAGTAAAACAGAAATCAGAAAATGAAAACGAAAACGAAAACTTTCTCGACATACTTCGCAAACAATGGGCGTTGGTGGGCGTGGCCCGTTAACTTGTGTGCCACAGCGGCAAGTGTAAAAGTGCATGGGAACGTGCAAAAAGTCGCAGGTGAAACCCCATGAGAAATGCTTCGACTGCGACTGCGACTGCGACTGAGGCAGGTCAAACACTGCGCATGAGAACCAGGAATGGCGCATGAATGGAAATATATATATTTCAGATCCTGATCTAGCACACGCTGTTGCTATAGCAGTCTCACCTCACAGCATTGCCAAGGTGAGCTGCACTTGAACTAGTGCCAGGTGTCGTTGCTGGCACTTTCAGGTGCAACAGGTCAACGAAATGTGAAAGCGTTTCGCTTTAAAGCTAGTCTAGATTTAATGTGCTTTCACTTAAAGAACTTTTGACTTGGACGCTAAGGTAAAACGGGAACATTGCTTAGGTTTCTAGTAAAACAATGTTGAGTACAAAATACCTGAAAAATACTTTTAAGATTATAACTGACCAAGCCAACTTAAGCTCAAGTTTGTATAAGATTTAAAGTGTTTGCAGAAATTGGTTGAAAATTCAAGCCAGAATCAGGAGAAGCCATACTGAGACCTTGCAGCTGACTTAAGTAGCAAAAGCTTCTATTAGATTTGTGTTTAAGACGAAGAGAATGATATTGGATTTCGTTTGAGTTGAAAGTAAAAATAAGTCATAAAACAAGTAAGAACATGATAGTAAAACCAACTGCGTCATACTCTTTCATCTTACCCAAAAAGAAGCAGAAAAAGACTTAAGCTTCTATTTGCTTCTAAGCTTCTATGTGATGACTCTCACTCGTCTAAATGTTATCTGTGGGAGATAAAGTATGCCAGTACACCAGTATACTAGAGACTTGTACTTTGACAACTATTCATATCTGACTGTCATTAACATACTCTTAAAATTTCATAAAGAATGTGCATCAAGAAGAAAAGTTTTTCAACAATTAATTGCTCCTACTTAATCCCATAAGCGCAGCTCCGCCCCAGGCGCTATAAGCAGAGCGCGTGCTTTTGCGTGTGTGTGTCTGTGTGAGTGTATATGTTGTTCTCTAGGTACATATGTAGAAGAGAATAGTAGAAATATTGGAATAACAGTTCTTCACAACGTTCAGGGCATCTCCTAAACGAACAGTCGCGACTAGAGCACTCTCACTCTCAATCCGTCAAAGCTCGCTCTTGCAGTACGCACAGCTTCGAGAGGTTATCGAAGAGAGATAAAGTTGACAATATTTCTGGAGCTATCTCATATCAAATCTAATATACCATGTATATACAGAATTCAATAGAGTTTTATACTCTCTACTGAGCAAGCTTAAACAACTTAACAACTTGTGAACTATAAGATAAGAGCAATGAAGCAATGATTAAATTGACATTTACCAAAACCTAATATGCTCTCTTTACTTTAAGATCAATATAGTATATGTATATATATAGTATATATATGTATAATATATGTCGGATCACGAATATATTATGATGAGATGAGCTGTGGAGTAACAGCATAGTCTAATAGCTGAGTGTCTTATTGTGTTACAGTAGTGTTGGTATAGGGCTGAGAGCTCGCACAGAGTTACATTGGGAGTATTAAATAAGTTGGCAGCACGCTTCATAGTATGCTCAAGTTGGGACGAGAGTGAGACAAACATAACTGCTGCTGAACGTGGTCTCGGGTGTTGTTGAGTGAGAGTGAGATGGCAGATAGGCTCGTGATGGTTATCAGTGGACAGATAGAAGTAGACGGACAGACGGACAGACAGACAGACGGACATGGCTATATCGAGTCAGCTCATCGAGACTCAGCTGATCAAGACTATATATACTTTATGGGGTCTCTCTCAAGCTTCCTTCTGCCTGTTACATACATTTTCACAAAAACATTATACCCTGATTTCCTATTTTCAATGGGTTCAGGGTATAAGAAGGAGCACGAAGTGGGAATTCGTTATAGAGCGTGGCTAATAATTACTCTAACAAAAGTGGAAACTGGTCATCTCGAGCTATCTCCGACATATATATAATAGTATATATTTGACTTTAATTAGAACTAATTTATTTTCTATATTTCCAAATTTTTTAAATTTTAACTTAACACTTAGAAATACTAGAGTTTTAATCTCTCATGGATTAGACTCTGTCTACTGTCACTCAGCCAGTCACACACTCACTCATTATAGATTCCCACATACTTAAGCAGCTTGTATCTTAGACTTAAGCCTATATCCATTCCATTCTGATCTATATAACAGAATCTTAATTCCTTAAATACGTCTTTTCCTACAGTTCGCTCTCGAGTTGTCATTTCCGTTGCATTTTAATTTACTCAATATTATTATTTACTTATTATTATGGCTTGATTTTTTTCCCCCAATTTTCTTGTTGTTGTTTTTTTTTTTGTTGTCCGTTGCTCTGCACGAGAAGCAAAAAAATTGCCACGAAATATGCAGAAAAATGATTTAATAAGTTGTTCGACAACAATTCGAAGTCAACCGGATATCGGACTGTGCGGAGAGCTTGGCCGAATGGTGTTGCAATTTCCCTAAGTTGTTGTTGTTGGGGCAGTTGCATGTGGCAACTGCTGGCAACAGATGCGTGTGGCACGATCGGACGAGCCGTTCGTCAATTAAACGTTAGTCGAATTTACAGCTTGCGCCCAATTAATGCCCCAGCGGCAGCTCCGCCAGCTCCACTCGCCACTCTCCACAGTCTCCTGTCTCGCGCTTCACACTCTCCACTTGCAACTGTGGCAAGTCGATTAATCAAAGAGTCAAACGTTTTGACGCTTATCGAACGTTTTAACGCCTGATGATGATCAGTTAGTTAGGACGGACACCAGAGGCAGCGTTGGCTGGCTCTGGCAGATGCTGACGACAATCGTCAGCCGACAACAACAACAACAACAACATTAAACAACGTTGATTTACGAGTTCCGCTCGCACAATCTCACGCTTGAGGCTTGACTCCGCCGTGCAGTCAGCAGCATCGATTCATTTGCTTTTCGGCTGCATTCGCTCATTCAATTTATTCAATTCATTCATTTGGCATCTCGCGTAAAACATTTGTCGACCTCACGTACCGTCCGACAGCATGACGTCGGCTACCTGGCTACCTGGCTACCTGGCTACCCTCTTGCCACCTCTTGGCAATAATTGTTTTTTTTTTTTCTGTTTTTTGTTTCTGTCTCTTTGCGATCATTGTTTAATCACCGACAAAACTTTTGGCTGCCTCTGCAATCATTTTATTGATGTCTTTGGCGCTTTGATCGAGCCGTCGCGTCGTCTCATGCATAATAGAGTTGTTGTTATTGTCGTTGTTGTTGTTGTTGTTGCTAGTGATGTGTAGCACTTGGCCAGCGGAAAGCATTCAAATTTCCATTTGAGCCTCGCTATAGCGTATCGACAACAAATTTGTCAACTGTTCAGAGTCTAGCTACTCCGCTGCTCCACCTTTTGGGCAAGCGTCAAGGTCTTTGGAGCATTTCAAGGGCATCAAAAGCTGTTTTTTTTCTCTTTGTCGATCTTGTTGGCTTTGTGTTGACAGTTGCAATTTGGGGCTATGTCGCTACGTTCGTCTGCTTAAATAGCCGTGACACGTCTTGGCTTTAAAGTCTTTCAGCTGCGGAGTTGATAACAGTCTATGAAGTCTATGAAATGCATATTTGCTACAACTTTGACAATAGGATTATAAATATTGTTAGATTGACAGAAGTCTTTGTTTGAGTGTCATCAGTGCATTGGGCTCACAATTTAAAGCTTATTTAGGGCAATATGAAATTGGAAAATTCTTAGTAAAAAGTCTTGGCTATTATTGTGCTACACCTCAGAGAGTAAACCGCAATCAAAACATATTTTAAAAAGTGCTTTTAAGTGGAGAAGCTATTCTTTCAGATGTCTTACTTATGTTTATATTGAATGTACATAGAATATAATATTTATATATATATAACTTTGCCTATAATGGAACTTATAGCAGCTAGAAACTGTAACGTTCATCAATAACTTAGTACATTTCCATGAAACTGATCAATAAAATCAAATCAATCAATCAAACCAACCAAGCCAATCAATCAAACCAATCAAATCAATCAGATAAATCAATCAAATCGCTCAAGTCAATCAAATCATTCAATCAAATCAATTCAAATCAAATCAAATCAAATCAAATCAAATCAAATCAAATCAATCAATCAATCAATCAAACAAATCAATAAAATAAATTAAATCAATCAAATCAATCAACTAAATTAATCAAATCGATCAATTCAAATAAATCATTAAATCAAATCAAATCAAATTTATCAACTTAATCAAATAAATAAATCAAATCAGTCAATCAAATCAATCAATCTAATAAATCAAATCAAATCAAATCAAATCAATTAAATCAAATCAAATCAAATCAAATCAAATCAAATCAAATCAAATCAAATCAAATCAAATCAAATCAAATCAAATCAAATCAATCAAATCGATCAATCAAACACATTAAAACAGTCAAATCAATCAATTAAATTAATCAAATCGATGAAGTCAATCAAACCATTCAATCAAATCAAATTAATCAACTCAATCAAATCAATTAATCAAATCAGCCAATCAAATCAATTTAATCAAGCAAATCAAATCAAATCAAATCAATCAAATCATTTATTTAGATCAATCAAATCCATCAAGTAAATCAAATCAATCAATCAAATCAAATCAAATCAATCAACTCAATTAAATCAATAATTCAAATCAGCCAATCAAATCAATCAATCTAATTAACCAATCAAATCAATCAATTTAATCAATCAAATCATATAAAATTAATCAATCAATCAAATAACAAGATTCAATGATTTGAGCATACGTCGAATCTTTAAACTTAGCAAATTAGTTAAGTAGATTCTCTCAGATTAAGCAAACAAAAGTAGTATATAAGTATTGTATATACGAGCGCTTCATGCTTTGGTTACTTCTTCGTTCTCTACATAATTGGCATGGTATTTGCTAGTCGGATACTCTCGACTATTATGAATTATGAGAATTCATTCAGTTTTCGAACTTTCTTTATATGCAAATCTAGTCTAGTTACTCCTATTAATCCTAATAATCAATAATCTTATATATTCATTTGATTATCACTTTTATTGCCATTTAGTTTCAATTAGTTCTATCTTTGTATACCACTAAAAACTTCTCCAATTCCAGCCAATTCCAAAGAACTTAAAGCTTAAAGCTTGAAATACCATAAACATAGATAGTATTTAAACTGTTGTGGGTAAGGTCGTGGTTGGGGAAATGACATGTGTAAACATTCCCATGCGCTGTGCTCGGACCCAATTGCGATCATTAAGAAAACAGTTGCCAAAGAGTGGAGTGAGAAGAGTGAAGACTGAAGAGGGAAGAGGCAAGAGCGAAGCGTGAGGCGTAAGGCATGGAAAAGTAAACTAATTAACACATCGACACCGAAACCCGATGCGAACAGACATACATAAATATGGGTCGGCTAAGCGTAGTCGAGTAGTACATCTTTGTATATATGCATAGAGCTATATATATATATATATATTTGTATCTGTTGCGTTGACTTAGCGCCTAACTAATGTAATTTTGATGTACTGAGCAAGCACATTTGAGCAAACAGCTAGAAAAATGTATGGGCCACTTGATTGCGTCTCTCTCTCTCCCTCTCCCCCTCTCTCACTCTCTCTCTATCTCTCCCTCTCTCTCTCTGTGTGTTGCAAGCAATTAACTGGGCGTCAAGTGTTGACCAACTGTGCGAGCTCCACTTGAATCGAGAAACTATCAAAGAGCTGAAACATCCACATATCCAAATGCATTGTGACACTCGCCCAGCTGCCGCTCGGGATGGCCAACTGGAGTGTGTTGAAATGAGTAGATAAACCCCATTCTCCAACAACCCCCCCCCCCCACTTCCCCCCTCTTTGATTTTGCAATTTTTGGTTAATTCCTGAAGCGTGCGCTCATTGAGTCGAACAATTTCCGCCTTTCGCCTGCAACTGCATGACGATGTCGCTCTATAGCTGTAGCTGTCCATGACGATGACGATTACAACGCGGTAGAACCGATTGCAATGCCATTGCCTAGACCTAGACCCGAAACAGCCTTGATAGATTTGCTAGGCTTGGCTCGACGTGGCCGGGGCTGTCCGGTGCTGGCCTGGGAGCTGTCTGCTACCGTTTATAAATCTCTTAATTAAGCACTCATTAAAATGCTAATTACGCATTTTAAGCAATTCCATTTCAACATTTTCAGCTAATATAATTGTTGGCTTTTTCTTTACGCGGCTCTACGGCGGCTCTACGTTCCATTTCAATGGCATCGAGCCATGTTGCCCGGACCTCAATCAGTCAAGTAATTGGCCATAAAAACCTTCGCGCTGCTTCATTACGTTTCTCTGTTTGTTCTACTCGCTAATTGCTGATTTGCCGTACGGCTATTCGGCTGTTCTGTCTATCCGATTTCTATATATCATACCAAATATCAAAATATATACCTATTTCTACTATTGTTGCCCATGAAATGTTCAAAGTCGCTCAACTGCGTAACATTTTTAAGAAGTTTCAAGTGCTAAACCCAACTTCTAGTTATATCGATAGAGTTACATGAGCTTAAGTCGTAGTAAAACTAAGAAATATATTTCTAATATCAATAAAACGGATTTTATTGAATAGAACATTTTATGACATTGATGTTTAGATCTCAAACACCATATGATCTAATGACTGACGCCAGCCCATAAATCATTTTCTGTGGATGTGATGGTGTTTGGAGAAAAGCTTGTGGATGGATATAAACATATAATAAAATATAGGATATAATAAAAATGTCTTAAATAAAATAAAATAAATAACTACAACAAAATAATTTAAGTTTATATATTCTTGATCAGCTCGATGAGCTGAGTTGAAACAGTCCTGTCCGTCCGTCCGTCCGCCCGTCCGTGTGAACGCAGCGATCTCAATCGCTCGCAACTTCTGGACACTTCTAGCTGTCCACTGACAATCATCACGACCCTGTTCGAGTGGCATATCTGCCATCTCACTCTCACTCAACAACAACACCCGGGACCACGTTCAGCAGCAGCTATATTTGACTCGCTCTCGTGCCAACTTGAGCATACTAAGGAAACGTGCTGCCAACTTACTTAACACTTTCAATGCAACTCTGTGCGAGCTCTCAGTCTTATACCAACACTACTGTAACACAATAAGACACTCAGCTATTAAACTATGCTGTTACTCCACAGCTCATCACCATAATATATTCGTGCTCCGACATATATATAAAATAATTGTGAAGTGCATAGAAAATTCTGTTTTCTTGGTGCTCCAATTCGGTTCAATTTTGTCGTGATTTGTATCAGTTTTAGTGTATTAGTGTGAGGCTGAGAGCTTGTATAGAGGTTTGCGTCTCAGCTGCACGCTTGTATCCTCCAATGCTCACCCCGTGAGAGAGAGAGAGAGAGAGAGAAAGATAACTGTTGCTGAGCGTAGGCGCGACTGTTGCTCAGTGAGAGCGAGATGGCTATTCGGCGGACAGGCCATTCGGACAGGGTCGTTATAATTGTCAGTGGACGAAGAGAAGCGACTAGAAATTGGCATTCTGAACAACTGCTTTTTGTACGCAGTTCTAAAAGTATAAACTTATTGCCACAACAACAAATCGACACAAACTCCAAATAGACATAAAATATATATATATATAATCTATAAAGTGGATTCTATTATATTCTCATATTAAAATCTCTCGTTTTCTTCTTGCAGTGCCCCCCAAATTGACGCTGGGCTGCGTCATGTTGTTGTTGTCGCTGCCTATGCAATATGTAGAGCAACAGCAACAAGTGTTGGCCAAGAGTGACAGCTGCATTGAAAAGCGACTAAAAGGCTGCCTGAAATTCAACTAATTTACCCAAGGGAAATAACAACAACAACAACGACAACAACACAGACAACAACAACGACAACAAACGAAAAGTGCGCGAATCTATCTATAGCCAGCAGCAATTAGAACGAACAAAAGCACATTGAAGACAAAACTTGAGGACAGGCGAGAAAATCAGCTAACAAATTGTTGCTGCTATATACAACTATAACTACAACAACAACAACTACAACAACAACTACAACAACAACAACAAGATCACAAACAAGTGTTGCCGTTTCAGCAAATGCAATAAAACCATTCTGTGATATCTTAAGATCCAAAGGTAAGCAAAAACCCACGAAAAGTCGAGCCCATTTGCAGGCAAGTGGAACGGAAATGCATTTGTATTAAATCCAAAATCTTATGAAGCTTTTTTGATTTTTGGCTGATAAAAATGAAGATTAACAAGGAAATGCACAAATGTGTATAACGAATAGTTGGAAGAGAACAAAATATTTGTATGTAAAGGTTGAGAAACGAATAATTGTTCTTCAGAGACTATTTATACCCTGAACCCATTGAAAATGGGAAATCAGGGTATAATGTTTTTGTGAAATGTATGTAACAGGCAGAAGGAGACATCGCAGACCCCATAAAGTATATATATTCTTGATCAGCTCGATGAGCTGAGTTGAAATAGCCCTGTCCGTCTGTCCGTCCGTCCGTCCGTCCGTCTGTCCGTCCGTCCGTCCGTCCGTCCGTCCGTCCGTCCGTCCGTATGAAGCGATCTCGTAAACCACAAAAGCTAGATATATGAAATTTTCAGAGAATACTCGTCTATAGCCTACGCAGTACGAGTTTTTTTTAGATTTTCGATAACTCATCCCGTTACCTTATTATCGATAAAAATCGATAACTTTTCTTCCGCTAAGCATACCGTAAGAGCTAGAGACTCCAAATTTACTGTGTAGATTTGTGTAATGAATGCGGACATTTTGTCATTTTTGGATTTTGGATGCCACGCCTCCTTCGCCCCCAATTTGCAAAATTCGTATTTCAAATACTAGAGACTTGTGCTTTGGCAAATACATACATATGAATGACATGATTACGCTGCGCAAGTTTGATTAAGAAAGTCAGTCCACAAAAAAAGTTATTAAACATTTAATTTCCCATACAATAGGCATATTGCAGCCCAAGCGCAGTCGCTGCGTCAGCTGCGCAGTCAGCAGAGCGCATGCTTATGCGTGCGTGTGTATGCATGTGTGTGTGTGTGTGTGCGTTGCTCGCAATATTTGTATATGTAAAATAAGCATATAATGTTGGGAAGATTGGATCTTCGCAGGGTTCAGGGTATCTCGTAGTCGAGCCGTCTCGACTAGAGCACTCTTACTTGTTATACCCTGAACCCATTGAAAATGGGAAAACAGGGTATAATGGTTTTGTTAAAATGTATGTAACAGGCAGAAGGAGGCGTGGCAGACCCCATAAAGTATATATATTCTTGATCAGGGCGACGAGCTGAGTTGATTTAGCCCTGTCCGTCTGTCCGTCCGTCCGTCTGTCCGTCTGTCCGTCTGTCCGTATGTTTGAACGCGTCGATCTCAGAATCTATAAGAGCTAGAGACTGAAATTTTTTATGTAGGTCCGTGTATAGCACGCGCAGATCGAGTTTGTTTCAAAAATTCGATAACACTTATCGTTTTAATGTTATCGATTTAAAACGTTATCGAAATGCAGTTATAAATTTATATCTCCCACATCTTTAAAGCTAGAGTCTCCAAATTTTGTATTTAGTATATTATGGAGTTTATACAATTTTGATTTTTGTTATATTTTGGATGCCACGCCCCTTTCGCCCCAAATTTAAAAAAAACGTATTTCAAGTGCTAGAGACTTGTGCTTCGGCACATACACATATATGAATGACGTAATCACGCTCTGAAAGTTTGATTAAGCAAGTCCATCTACAAAGGAACTTATTCAACAATTAAGTTCCTATAATATAGCTCTTACTGCAGCCGGAGCGCAGTCGCTGCGTAAACTGCGCAGTCAGCAGAGCGCGCGCTTATGAGTGTGTACGTATGTGTGTGTGTGTATGTGTGCATGTGTTGCTTGTATATATATGTTAAATAGGCATAGAATGTTTGAAATATCGGCTCATCGTAGGGTTCAGGGGATCTCCTAGTCGGGTACCACCGACTAGAGCTTTCTTACTTGTTTCTATATGAATTAGTGACAGAGTTTAATAAACTTTGAATGATTCGTGGTTATTTCAATAATTCAGAGAGATATTTAAGCAGTATTGAACTTCCAAATGAGTATAATGTGTATAAAAGGTATTCATAAGTCTTTTACCAAAACTATGAAACAATAATATATTTGAAGTGCGTTTTATACCCATTGAATATTTGTAAAATAAGGAAGGTATAATATATTTGTTCAGCTGCAAGTAACAAGCAGAATAAGAAGTTATGCATCGATCCCATAAAGCATATATCTATGCATATTCAATAGGATCAACTGAGGCAATAATTTAGCTATCTGAATTTCCGTGTAGTTGAGGAAGGTGAGGGAGATAGTTTCACTATAGAGATGCAAATTATATGATGGGTATACCCTTTAGAGTCTCTAACCAAGGGTACGTTGAACACTCTGATTAGGTAAGTTACAAGTAATGTATTCTATGAATTCTACTATATACTTTGGAGTAATATATAATATATATCTATATACATATATATAGAAATTATATATTATAAAAACCATTATATCCTGAACCCATTGAAATGAGGAATCAGTGTAAAATGGTTTTTATACTCATTCACAAAGTGAAATGAGTATATTGGTTTTGTGCAATGTCCGTCACGCTGTCCGTCCGTCTGTCCGTCTGTCCGTCTGTCCGTATGAACGCAAACCATTTGCACAGTTTTGAAGCTAGAGAGTTGAAATTTGGAATATATACTCGTGTATACCCTCGAATTATAAAGTGTCAAGATTTTCCCGATACGCCCACTAGGGGCGTGGCAAATCGGAAAATGCATTTGCCCATACCTCAGAAACACTACTTCTAGAAGTGCTAGAGAGTTGCAATTTGGAATATATACTCGTGTTGACAACCCAAGATCAAAAAGCTATGGCGGATATATCTACGCCCATTGGGGGCGTGGCAAATCGGGTAAAACTGTATCTTCTACAGTTTTAAAGCTAAAACGCCCAAATTTGGCACGTAGGTTACTGATACGATCCTATGAAGATCGACCAAAAATCTATATATCCACGCCCACTAGGGGCGTGGCAAATCGGATCTGACTATATAGTGATTTTTCAAATTCTGTAATATTTTGAGCACTATTGATGCTAGAGACTTGAAACTTGGTATATATACTCGGGTTGACAACCCAAGTTAGAAAAGATATGGCGGATATATCTACGCCCATAGGGGGCGTGACAAACCGCAAAAGTTTGTAGCTCCTACAGTTTTAGAGCTAGAAGCTTCAAAATTGGATGGTAAGTTACTGGTGAGCTCCTCTATCGATGCGCCAAAAATAAATTTTACGCCCCTTTTGGGGTATGCCCGGCTAAAAAATACCCTGTAATTTTCGCATTTTTTGAGTGTAAGCATCCAAATTTCACACTTACGTTACCCTTCACTACTTCTAAGAACTGGCCAAAAATTATATGTCTACGCCTACTGGGGGCGTGGCAAATCGGGAAAAACTATACGTTTTTCCGATTCTCAGTGAGAAAATCAGAATTATATACAGATATTACTGCTGATCTCCTCTATTGATTTCCAAAAAATTATATATGTACAAACCAATTGTGGGCGTGGCAATGGGTGTGATCTGTGGGGGTGTGAATGAGTATCCCGCAGTCGGTAGCGCCCGACTGCAACGTTCTTACTTGTTATAACATATAATTGCTAAATTTGCTATATTGATTGCTCTAAAGTATTTGGGAGTATTCATAGAATACTTTACTTCTAACTTACCTACACAATTCCCTGAAAGTCAGCCTACAGCTTATCAGCCAGTCGCGCACATCCAGCTAGAGCACTTCTATGTGTTTAATTGAAAGTCCAATTGAAACTTAATAACCTACACGAGAGATAACATTAAGATTTAGCTTTAAAATTTCAGTTGTATGTGATTTAATATCTCCAGTTTTCAAGCTAGATGACATTATTGAGTAATTTAAGTTGGAAATTATTTTCTTTTCCATTTTCATTTCACTTAATAATGTCCATAAGTCCTCAGCAGATATATACATAGTATATAGAGTAGATTATATATCAAAATTCTATTTTTAAGAAATTATTCTTAGTCCCACTTTACATCGTTTTGCAGATAGATAAGCTGAATATTAGATGGAAATTAGTATATTTGTGAGATATGTTTTTACAGATATTTTAGAGAAATTTAATTCACTTAGAGTAAAGCTTGATGAAGTATTTCAATAAGATATCATTAAAAATTAATATTTCCAATGAGTTTTTCCACATAGATTTCCACTAGATTGAGCATATCTTGCACATAGATCATGAACATACGAATACTTGGCAATGCAAAACCAAATAAGCCTAATCTATATTAGCTAATAAACTAAGCAATACTTATAAATACAATTAGTACTTTAGTTAATAGTAAGTAGTTAAGTTGTTCAGCTGATGCAAAGAACATTCCATGACAAATAACCCATATTGTAATGAAGATATTGAGGAATAATGATCTTGTACAGCAGGCGCCTCATAAACTAACTAATTGATAGTCTCAGTGGAAGTCGATCTTATGTTAAATTTGAATAGTTGGCTAAAGCTGAACACTGACATGATATATAGGCTATAAATGCATGGATAGATCGCTCTATATACATATATACTCGTTTAGCATGTGACAACAGACGATATTTGAGCGCAACCGTTAATTAGTGCCAGCTTTGGCCGCCAGGCGGCGCCACCGAACGGTGGGTGTAATTGGAGCTGCTGATTGGCTGGGACTTGGTTAGTTGCACTTATAAATAATATGCAATGTGCCAATCTAAAAATGAAATTATAAAGAAAAAATAACAGTGTTGACAATGACGAACAACAACAACAACAACTACAACGAACCAGTCACATTCTTAAACTGTCAGTGAGAATTAGAGAGCAAATTATGCTAACTAAATATGCGACGTGCAAATATTTTTCAAGCGAACAACGCGAGCTGCAATCGCCGCACAGCGGGACTCTGGCCACGCGAACTGGTTGCTGCTTGGTAACTGGTAACTCTGGGCGTGGCAGCTGCCAATCGAGCCATCGACATTTCCCTGGAGGGAGGAGGGAGGAGTGTGGGGGGGGGGCTTTTGTGTTATGCAAGCTCTGCAATTTGGCTGGACAGAGACGCCCTCCTAGCTCCCCCCTCTTCCTATTCATTATAATTATAGCTGCGATCAGCATAGAAATTCAATTTCAAGACATTGAAATTGGGGAATCCTGGAAACACGCAGCGGAATTGAGTGGAGCTAATGGAGCCGCCGTTATATTGCGAAAGATCTCTCGAAATATGTCACGGGGTTTGGCTGTTGTGTTTTGTTTTGTGCCGCTGCCAAAGTGAATAACTTAACACAAGAGTCGCAAAAGTCGTCGTCGGCTCCAATTGCGCCACGGTAGTTAAAAGGTGTCAATCAAGCTGCCTGACCAACATGCAACCCATTGGCCAGACCCCAAAGCCAAAGCCACAGCCACAGCCAGCTAAGAGTAGCTGGAGCAGAGTCGGGCGTAATCAGAGTCGGGCAATGCAAGTGCTGAGCCATTTAGCCGAAAAAAAGCTAGATTAACTTTGATTTCAAGTGCAGATCTCTGAGTGGCTGGTAACCGCTATAAAATAGATTGTAATATAAGTTTTAGCCGTTATCTTTGATATATATATATATATATATTAATTGTGTAGTGTAGAGTTGACTCTTATAAGCTCTACTTCTGTCAACAAAATGTGAGTTTGATTTGTAGCCAATTTTTTGGAATTGCTAAAATTTTGTATTTTCTTTTTGTTAATTTTTCATTTCTTTCGCAATTATTTTCTAGCTAACTCAATTGTAATTGCATAAGAATATAATTTTGTGTGTGTGTGAAGAGAATAAACTGAGCGAGAGTTTCATATTCTTTCTTAGAAATCTTCAGATGACAGAAAAATACCAATCTAAACTTTTTGGTTTACTGTTTTAAATACAAATTTTGCAACCTTAACAAAGAGAGGCTAAGACAATTATTAGTTTATAAATATATTATTATTATAAATTAAAGAAATGTAGTTAACCAAAAATCGGTTCAATATGAAGGCTTTTAACCTACTAAATGTGAATTTGAAACTACAATAGAATTGCTTCGTCGTGTCAAGTGTTCGAGCTATGCCAAGCCCAAGGCATAAAAGTCTTTTATTTGGAAGCATTTGCTATAATAAGTGTTTTTTTTCAGAGTTACACAAACTTAAATCATAATGAAACAATGAAATATATTTTTAATATTAATGAGACTGGCTTTATTGGATACTATATAGGGAAGTACTCACGCTCTACTTCAAAATCTTTTCTAAAATTTATTTAAAAAATGTTTATTTCTTATAGAAATATAGCTTTAATATTATTTTGCTCAATAATATCTGCTATTATATTTTAAACATAGCTTCAGAGTCTGTGGATTTGTAATTAGTATTGAAAATATTTGTGCGGCTGACAGTGCAGAGTTATTAGCTTTTTTTTAAAGCTTTGTATAGGCATATGAAAGCTGAATATATATCATGAAAAATATCGCATAGTAAAAGAAGGTTGAAATAAAATATATATATAAAAAAAAAAATATATATATATATATCTATATATATATATATATATATATATATATATATATATATAATATATATATAATATATATAAATAATAATATATAAATAGGGCATATAAATATTTTTAATATTTTTTTTCATGTATTAAAATATACATACTTAAATATATAATTAACTATATATGAATAAAAAATATTTATAAATATTTTGAATAATAATATTTTTTATATATTCAAATATAATTTTAATTTATATAATTTAATTAATATAATTAATTTAATAAATATAAAAGTATTTATAAATATTAAAAATATTATTTTCATTGTATTCAAATATATGTAGATAAATATATAAAAAGCTATATATATATAAAAATATTTATGAATATTTTAAAAAATAATATTTTTTTATATTATCAAATGTTCTTTATATTAGATACTTTGTCCCAAACTACTATATTATTTATAAACTATATAATAACAACGACATTTTGTCTTACTATAGAACGCAAAATCTTTAAGAGCTAAACACATGAAATTTTATTTAAGGGCTCTGGAATTCTAGATTCAAATAAGAGTTATCAAAGCTCTCCTTACTTTCCAAACTATCAACCATCAGTGCTATTTGGCTATATTTAAAGCGTTTAAAGAGCTGAAACAAGCAAAAATAAAAATCCTCATAAAAAATATATATAAATTTATAAATCAGTCTATATATTATATAGCCCGCCTATTTTCCCTACTATTCAAAGCCTTACTGCAGTCAGGGTATCTCCCAGTCAGTCACTCCCGCCTATAGCACACTCACTCACTTCTTACTTTTTCGCATCGTTTGCCAACACGAGCTTCGCGCAGCATCTGTCTAGTTAGCTGCCAAGTATTTTGGCCGCATGTCGTGTTAATTAAAGTTAACTGAAACTGAAACTGAAATTGAAACAATTCTCTGTTCATGTTCCTAAGCCGTGTCCATTGGCTATTTAGTCAGATATTTAGGTGTGCTTGGCAGCAGCAGTGGCAGCGGCAGCAGCAGCTGTCGCCCTTTTGCTGAACTAGTTCAGCTCGGGCAGCTAAATACTTTGTCATTAAAGGCAAATCATGATGGAAGGCGAACGCCTCCCCCTCCCCCCGAACGAACGAACGGTCATCAAAATCGCTTCACTTTGCATAATAAAGTTGTTGGCAGCGAGCCCTGCCCCATGGGCTGCATGGATTCATGGCTCTGGATCTGCATGTTCCCACGCCCAGTTTTTAGAGGCAACTCAACAAAACTTTGACTCCAACGGCGGCTGTTGGCTATAAATGCAAATCAAGTGATTTTTTATTGCTCGCTTTATTGTTGTTGTTGTTGTTGTTGTTGTTGTTGTGGGCAATCGATTTGAGCATTTGGTTTTTGACTAGCGGAAATTGTCTGCCTTTTGACTGACATAGATTTCGGCCCACATAATTGTTGGGGCAGCAACACGGAACATGCGGCGTATACGTAATATGAAATGGGCAGCAAAATTACGCATACGACGCATGGTGCGCCCTTTGCAATGGAAACAAGACTCGATACGAGACATGACCTGTGGCACCTTCCAGAACTTTAGGCAATATCTGGCTGGCAACACATATATATATATATATATATATATATTTATGAACATATAGCGCATTATATAACGCCATTGATTAATCTATGCGGCTCGATTACAACATACAACAAAGAAATGATCTAAAATAAAAAACCACAACACAAAGCCAAATAACAAACAACGGCTACAACAACAACAATAACAACAACAAAAACCAGGCTTGAAATCAATGAATATTTTGTAAATATTTTGCTGTTGGCTGCGCTCTTCGTGTGTTGGCCGTAGCTGTAGCTGTAGCTGCAGCTAAAGTTATGCTTGGCGCGTAACTGGGACAACAGCAACAACAACAACAACAGCAACAACAGCAACAGCAATGGCCACACTCTCGCTTTCACGTCAGACCAATCGAACACAGAATAAAAAATTAAAGAAAAAAAATATTATGTATATATATATATATATATATCTATATAATATATGATTTGTCTGTGTGCTGGCAGCATTTTAGGTATTCGCTTGTTTTTTGGATTTTATTGGAAAAGCAAACGAGGAAAAAATAAGGAAAAAAAATGTCACAAAATATAATCCCAGCTAGATTAGTTGTAATTGATATGCAGACTAGTCTATATATGTATATATAGAGCTAAAAACTAATTAATTAGATTATATATGAAAAGAAAATTTGAAAAAAACGTATAAGCTGCATGCAAGCAAAGTTGATGTCTCTAAGAACTTCGTCCATATGAACTTGTTAGTAGAGATATTGCATAATTGCAGATATGCATGCCTGCGGATCTGTATACAATATAGCTGTCATGGCCAATATGAGCTAAAAATTTATTACTTTTTTTGAAATTTTATTTTAAAAAAACATTATATATATATAAAATTTAAGAATTTAAATAATTATTTAAGAACTTTTGAAAGAAGCAAGACATAGCGCTGCTGATTGAAAGTCGTAAAGAGATTACAGCATCCTAAAGTTGTTTAAGTTGTTTTCAAATATTTTTCTTTATACTCAGCTTAATTTCAATACTTAATTACATTGAACACACAATTATATACCTAATAATTGTTACATATATATATATAATTTAAGCTTTAACACATATGTTTCAAAAACTTCAAAAAAAAGTTGATTCCATATGAATTACTTTTCACTATAAATTGAGCGAAGATTAACAAGTAATTCTGCTTTGATTTACTGTTGCATTGGGTCTTTATAAGTAGTTAATACAAATTAATATACCTTAGCTTAGCTTATCTAACCAATACCAAACTTACCAATTTGTTTACGATAGAACCTTTGCAGACTTTATTAGACGATGGAAAACACGAATATATATATCTTTTTCAAGTTGTAGTCTAACTTCAATACAGACAAATGGACAGACGGATGGGTGGATGGCCAGTGAGACAAAACCAATATACTCACTCCATTTCATAAAGACGTAGCAATAGATGGGAATATGTTAAAGATTTGATTGGTTGCTAAGCTCTCAGAGTTAGTTTTACTATACAGAAAGATATATTTTTCATTTATTGCATATAATTCAAGTTATATATAAAGCCTTTCTGATTTAAAATCTGGATTTCCACTGTCTAATATTTTATATAGTTTTTATATTTATATATT
The DNA here is from genome assembly GCA_037075265.1 of Drosophila nigricruria. Classification (NCBI taxonomy): domain Eukaryota; kingdom Metazoa; phylum Arthropoda; class Insecta; order Diptera; family Drosophilidae; genus Drosophila; species Drosophila nigricruria. The sequence continues at coordinate 6,592,409 of JBAMCI010000206.1, read as the reverse complement.
TTATATATTTTTTATTCTATAAATTTGATATATTTCTTTCTATATAATTTTAATATTTTTATATATTTAAAAAAAATGTATTCTCTATATTTCTTATATTTAAATATATTTATATATTTTATAAATATTTTTTTTTTTTTATTTTATATATTTTTTTATTCTATATATTTTATAAATTTTTTATATTTTTTTATTCTATATATTTTATGTATTTATATATTTAAAATATTTTTTACTCTATATGTTTTTTATATTTATATATATTTCTATATTTTATATAGTTTTAATATTTATATATTTTATATATTTCTTTTTATTCTATATATTTTTTACATTTAAATATACTTATGTATTTTATATACTTTTAATATTTTTATATATTTTATATATTTTTTATATTTTATTCTATAAATTTTATATAATTATATATTATATATTTTTTTTATTCTTTATATTTTATATATTTATATATTTGATATAAATTCTATGCCTCAAGATTTTTCTATAAATTATATAAATCAATTTGCTTTCTTTGATCAAATTGTTGTTGTTGCTGCTGCTCTATTTCTGAAATTACTTGCCATAAATTTGAGGGGCATGTGGTGTTCGCGCAGCGAGCCACCAGCACCACCACCACCATCAACACCACCACCAGCACCACCGTCGTGGCTAATGCTGCGCTGCTGTTGTTTTGCGGGCATGAAGAGAAAAAGTAAAGTAAAAATGTTGCACAACTAAATCGCATTTATTTAAAATTCCAGACCATTGCGAGTTGCGGCTGGCAACAACCAGCAACAACAACAACAACCAGCAACAACAACAACAACAGCAACAACAACAACAACGAGAGCAACAAATATTTAACAGAAAATTCGTTTGGCTCTTTGGCGGCAAATATGCAAACCGAAGACCAACAAAACCTGCGCCGCGTGTCTCAACCTCAGCCAGTTGGACACTGGAGCTTGTGTGGGTGGGCGGGAGGTTGGCAGGGCGAGAGCAGTGAGGGAGAGAGAATGGGAGGGAGGGGGAAGGGGGAGTGGGTTGTTGCTGACGCTGGCAGGGGGTTTGTCGCCCCCACAGCGACGCCTTTTGGCGCAATGCTGCTGATGTTGGCATATCGATAGCCAAGTGACTTACTTTTTCTTTAAACAAAATACCCTAACTGAAGAGTCTTATCGAATTCTTGAGAAACTTGAAAGTATTTGAAGGTTTTAAATTTAATTTATAAATGTAAATTGAATTGTAAAAGCGCAATTTTTGTATAAAATGAATAGAAAAATCTGTTTTCTAGGCTTCCTAATTCTGTTCAATTTAGTAGTGATTGCCTCCCACTGTTGCAGTAGTATTAGTGTCAGGCTTAGAGCTTGTATAGAGTTGCTATAAAAATGTTATCCAAATGGATAAGCGTCTCAGCTGCACGCTTGTATCACTCCAATGCTCAACCCGTGAGGGCGAGAGAGAGAGAGAGAGAGAGAAAGATAGCTGTTGCTGAGCGTAGGCGCGACTGCTGCTCAGTGAGAGCGAGATGGCTATTCGGCGGACAGGCCATTCGGACAGGGTCGTTACGATTGCCAGTGGATGAAGAGAAGTGACTAGAAATTAGCAATCTGGAGAAGCACATCACAATTCCTTATTGTACGCAATTCAAATAATATAAAATTATAATGAAAGCTGATCAAATTGTCAAATAAAGTAAATTGTATACAGCTGTGTTCAAAATAATAGCAGCGCACTTTTTGCTGACAAATATAACTACATTTTACGCATGTTCATTCTTAAAGATCGAACACTAATGCATAGTTTTCTTAGAATAGAGTGTGGGGAAGAGGAAATCGAAAAAATCCCATTGGAGTTGCTTTGCTTTACCGTTTAAATGATAATTTTGCGTTTTGTTCTTCAAAATAATAGCAGCGCTTCATTTCAATATTAAAAATAACTATTATTTACATGGGAATACATAATAATAATGAAACTATATAATAATATATAATATATATATAGAGCATTCAATCTTCGCCATTTACACATTTTTTTGCCTTTTTGAGTTTTCGTTGTTTGCTGCTTGGCAGCTCTTTATTATTTGTAGTTTATGGGCCATAAGTTACGCTCAGCAGCTCGATCAAGTGTTAAGGCGAATGCTATCAAATTGCAGCGGTGTGGCAACACTGGCAACGCTGCTTAGCAATTGTCTTAAGAAGACAAAAAAAACAACTGAAATTAGCTTTATTATAGGTAGATCAGATTATATTAACAGAAATTGTAATTGGACTTCAAAGAATATTCAACGGTTAAGATCTGAAGGGAATATATATATATATATATATTATTATATATACTTTATATTTATATTTGCCTTGTATATATCTGATCTATATCTTGGTCAATACAAATTAGCACCTATTTCAAATA